>OZ038493.1:5708834-5728834 GCA_964036315.1 Acanthosepion esculentum
TAAATCAAACTTTTTCCTGTTTTCTATGCATATTTAGTTATTATGCATTTGTGTACAGTTAATTATATCAAAAGTATGCTTATTCATTAGTTGGAAAGACAATAAATTAAAAATTTGTAATTGTACGAATATTTGTTACCCCCAACTAAGTATATATATATATATATATATATATATATATATATATATGTGTGTGTGTGTGTGTGTGTGTGTGTGTGTGTGTGTGTGTGTTTGATGTACCCACACCTAATCGCCCCCACCAACAGAAGAGTCTCTACTGTGTGATATGCGCATAA
Source organism: Acanthosepion esculentum (assembly GCA_964036315.1). NCBI lineage: Eukaryota > Metazoa > Mollusca > Cephalopoda > Sepiida > Sepiidae > Acanthosepion > Acanthosepion esculentum. The sequence continues at coordinate 5,709,131 of OZ038493.1, forward strand.
TCCCGTCACTGGTCTCGGACATCATTTCTCAATCAGACTCTGATAAGACGAGCGGAGGGGGCGGGATGCCAGACGTAGTCTTAAAGAATGGTGCTCCCGTGGTGGCTCTAGTTCTTTCCAAAACTCTACAATTATTGCCTCACTGTTGCCAGCTTGATGGAAGTCCTACTGTGTAGTTGGTGTTTTTAAGAATTCTAAAGAACCTTCCGACACTTCTATCGTCCTATTATTCTCTTACCGCTTTTCGGCAAAGTATTTGAGGCTTTAATTGATGCTGAAGTGGTTAAGCATTTTGCCTCTCGCGATCTACTCTCTGTCGAACAAAATGGCTTCCGTTTTGCCAGCTCTACAGCTGATATGCTAATGGCTATCACCGAATATGTATATAAAGCTCTCGATAATAACGGCGAATCTCGGGCTGTGGGTCTAGATATCTCGAAGTCGTTTGACTGGGTTTGGCACGCTGGTCTTCTACGTAAGCTGCAGCGCGATTATTTGGTTTAATACAAGGATTCCTATCAAAACTTAAATCCTGTTCAGCTTTTATCCTTTCCTCAACCCCCACTATACCCGGTCCTTTCTGTCACTCTCACTCTCTGTAACCACCTGCGTACTAGTGGCCTTTTCACCTTGATTGGGGTGAACTGATTAACACACACACGCACACACACACACACACACACACACACACACACAAACGCGCACACACACACACACATATATATGTATATATATGTTATTGAATAAATTACGAACATTATGTCTGATTATTTTTATTAGAATCCTTTCATATTCAAGAATATTTTTCCGTATATTACAATTAAATAAGGCAAGAAATGCACTGTAACAGTGTGATTCACTTATATTTCCCAAGTACTTTTCATATCTTTCTCAGATCATCATCAGGGTTGCAACTGGTAAGGCAAAAACTATGTGTAACTATCCATTACTGAATATTTTTCCTTTGATCGAAGCAATTTTATTAAAGAAATTGAAGACTGACACTGGTTAGAATCAGCTACGAACAATGTCATAATGTAATAATGTTCGAAATTGTCTATAAAAAGAATAGTTTTCACGCTTTCATGCGCGCTCGACCATGACATTCTAACATTTCTTTTAATTTGTTTATTCGTTATTTTTATCAATACAAATATTTACATAAATATTTGTATCTATAAAAATAAAGTAAAAACAATAAATTAATTAAAATAATTGTCGTACTTAGTTCATTTCATAATGCATGACGTCATTTGTTCACACAAAGATACGCTTCGAGCAGATATGATCGTTCGAGAAAAATAATGGTAAATGTGTTGTTTAAAAGCAGTAACTTGACTTTGCTAACCGGACGCTTCCTCTGTAGGTAACATATATATATATATATATATATATATATATATATATATATATATATATATTAGAGGTGTCAGCCATCGGCTGCTGAAACCCGGGATTGTACCAGTGACCTTTAGATTTTCTGACTAACGCTCTCCCAACTGAGCTAATACATATACGCTCTGTCTTTGATATTGAGCACTTTATCGCATAAATATAGCACACCTTAAGACTATATATATATATATATATATATATATATATATATATATATTTTAAACATGTTGTGTTGAATGTTAAAGACAACATCGTCCTGCATATTTTCTTTTGAATTTTCTCATATTTTCTAATGAGAATTTTTATTAGAAAATATGAGAGAATTCAAAAGAAAATATGCAGGACGATGTTGTCTTTAACATTCAACACAACATGTTTAAAAGAAAAGTTGCTGCCAAATTACACACACACACACACATATATATATATATATATATATATATATATATGTGTGTGTGTGTGTGTGTGTATATGTAGAGAGAGAGAGAGAGAGAGAGAGAGAGAGAGAGAGAGAGAGAGAGAGCTAACTAGCTAGCTAGATAGATATAGCTATATGAAGCGTATTTAATCAGCCTTAAACCAAATAATTTTGTTCGACAAGCTGTCTCGATTTAATCTTTTATTGAATATTTCCAATTTTTGGGGATAAGAAATCTTAACTTGTGGATAAACTGTCCGGAGATAATATTTTGTTTAAATTCGTTTGGCCGTTTTAATCATTACAAAGATTAGGATATTATCAGAATGGTATACAAGAATTTGTTGGCTACACCCTGTCCTTATTTCGAGTTTTGGAATTGGAATTATTTCAAAAAGTGACTTCTTACGCGACGGATAAACGGAAAAGTATGTATTGAATATTATTAAGTGTGATTGATTTGTTTTTGTATGAAATAGTTTGAAAATATACAGCAATCATTGCAAGGAAAGAATCAACATTTATGCAAATGAAAAACGAAAAAAAAACATGAGATAAAATATCTTTTTCCACAGGAGACGGTATCTTTAAGAGGACATAAAATATTTAAAATACAAAACAATATTCCAATTTGAGCGCTGAAAAAAAATTATGTAGATGAGAAAATATTGACGGAAAATGACTGAGGCATTTTAAAGTCCGTAAGCAAAGCAAAAGAAAACTTGAATTTCGGGTACTTGATATACACATTTGAACCAGATGTTGAAAAATTCGGAAACTGGAAAAGTTTATTAAAAATTAAACACATCGTCTTTTTGGATTGAATTTAACAAAACGTATTTTCACACACACACACGCACACACGCACACGCGCACACACACACACACACACACACACACACACACACACACGCGCACACACACACACACACGCGCAGACACACACACACACACACACACACACACACACACATATATATATATATGATTTCCTCATCCTGTTTGTAGCCAGCATGCATCTGATTACAGTAAATGAGTTTGATATATTTAGGGTCCTTTGAAGTACCATGTTCTATTTGACGTGTGTTGAGGTTTTTGATAAAACGTATTATTTGTTCATCTATAATGTGGTTTGGGAAGTCATTATTAATGAGAGTCTGCTTAGTAGTTTTTTAGTTAAGTGTATAAAAACCTTTTTGTGGAGGAATTAATTTGTGCTCGGTTAATTAAATTCTGTTTAAGTGCTATTTTGTAGTAATTAGCGCATTCGCTCTTATAGTTGAAAGGGCAAGAGGATTTGCTGGTTGGTTCTTTATATGGGGAGGTAGTAAATGTGTTGTTATTTATGTCTATTAACAAAGATAACAAATCCCTTTCCGTGATAAATTAATGCATTCCTGGTAATATTTTCTTAAAAAAATGTATTGCTGGTAAGAATGTTTTTTTTAAAAAATGTATTGTTGGTAATAATTTTCCCTCAAACATTTATTGCTTGTAATAATTTTTTACAAAAATGTATTGCTGGTATTAAAACCTATTTTTACACTTTTCTAGTATTTTGACTCCAGTTTGGGTGGGGTTAACTATTTGCCCATAGCTGGGACCCTAACAGGTGCTACCACCCCTGGTCAGGGTGGATCTGGGAACACCAGCAATTAAGCGGTGGTTCCACGCTCCTCAAAATATTCTGATCAGCGGCCTTGCTGTTGGACGTAGTTCATCGTCTTACCCAGGACGCGGATGTAGTGTATCGTCTTACCCAGGACGCGGATGTAGTTTATCAATTTGCTCAGGACGCAGATGTATTTTATCGTCATACTCCGGACGGGTCTTGTTTTGTTCAAACAAGCTTTGTTAAATAGAACTGACAATGAATACTTCATAATCTGTTTGATGAGTTTATTCCTGTTGTAGAATAAGTCACTTGTTGCAGGTTGGAAAATTTGAAAGGAGTTTGCCAAATCATGTACAATGTTCGGTTTACCTCAGACTATCTACAAAGTGATTTGCTTTTTACGGATTATCAACCCTTTCTGTTTTTCTTAAACCGAAACCTATTTGGATTTTAAGAATATTTCTTTTTATGAGTGAATATTGCATTGATATTTTTTTTAGACTATCAAGGATATTTTTCCATATAAAAGCCTTACTATTTAACTCATAGGTTGAGTAGGGAGACGGATTCATACCTTTTCCAATGGTATTAGCGTGTAAATAAATGTAAAGAACCCGACTGGATTTTGAAATCGGCTCTCCGATTACGGAGTCGCTATTTCACCTGCCGCACATCCGACTATTTTCAACAGGTCTCCTACTCCGGAGGGATTGTTCTATTTTAATCTAAAAAATATTTTATATAAAATTTCGATTTTTATCTCATTAAATTTCATTTATTTTATAAAACTGTTAATGTTTGGCTCTGCGTTTTAACAGGAACTAAGGTTTAAAACATTCATTCAGTCTTCAGAAAGGTCATAGAAAGGTCAGAGGTTAATAAATTTGTATGTAGAATTAAGTAACGGAATAATAACTTCTTTTTTTTTAATTTATTGAGTTTTTAGAAATCTATGTGAAGGTTCTTCCTGTTTTGTTGTCAAAGAGAAATGACGTTTCAAATTTGCCCCCTGACACCAAACGACTTATTCGAAAAATAAAATTTTAAAAACATTATAAAAAATGATTCCTTATCTTTTAAGTTATACTTAATAACACACACACACACACATACACACACACACACGCACACACGCACGCAAACACACACACATGCACACACCCGTACACACACACGCACACGCACACACGCAGGCACACACACACGCGCACACACGCACACACACACACACACACGCACACGCGAGCGCGCGCACACACACACACACATATGTTTATGTGTATATTTAGGCTGCATGTCTTCATTCAAACATGTTTCATTGAATAATATAGACATATTATGTCTATTAATTTTTATAATATTCTTTTCTAGTTCTCTAACCAGTTTCTTGATGTTAAGATGGAATTTATTAAGAAAGGCGCTGTAGTTTTTTGTTACCCAAGTACTTTCGAGATCACAGTTACAATAAGTTTGTCTTTGTAATTCACCACTGAAAATGATCTCGGCGGAGGTCGAATGTACTTGGGTAGGAAAAAACTACAACGCCTTCCTTGATGAATTTCATCTTAACACCAAGAAGATTATTAGAAAACTAGAAAGGATTATTATAAAAATAAATAAACGTAATATGTCTATATTATTCAATAAAACATGTTTAAATATATTTATATGGGAATATCAAATAAGTTTTATTCAGTTTAGCCAATAGGTTCTGTTTGCTTTATATTTGATTATATTTTTCCAATTTAAGAATTCTTACATCGGTCACATGATCAATACATTATCGCGGAGGTTAACTTGTTACTTATCGAAACAATGCAATTCTTGCACATATCGATCATCACATGACAACCAACCAACCAAAATGCAACTATTAACATAAGACAAATATTAGTACATAATAACACAATACTATACAAGAGTTACTAATAAGAAAGCCACAGAATACTCGAATTAATATGATACAACAAAAACAACCGGAATAAATATCTTTCACCCGGGGGTGGGGTCATTGTAACATCCGTATTTAATAATAGTTTTATCCTCCGGTGATGTCTACGAAACTATTCTACTGCTGACGTCACCTATATGATAAAAGTATATATACGTTCTATAATGTAACGTTTCTAAAATGCCAAGAAATGTGCGAAATCTTTTTTGCTGGTAAGAACCACACTTGATCGAATGTAATCGAACAAAAATATAAACATTGGGCTGCAAATTTATCCGTAAACTGAAAAAAAAAATCTATATAAATAAAGTGCAGTGTACGTGTGTTCGTCCGTCCGTCAGTTTTTCGATCACGGCGAATCATAAACAACAGATGGTAACTACTGTAGTTACATGCAATTAAAAATTAAATAAATGACTCATTTAGAATTAAATTTAAATATCTAACAGGGTCAAAGGTTTAAAAAACAATTCTTTTTTGCTCCTTTTTATTAAATTTTTAACATTGATTTCGCTTTTGGTCGCAATTACAATTGGTATCGTCTAATTAAACCACAATTAAAATTTAAGCGGGGCACGGTACCTTGCTCATGCGTTTTTTTCTTTTCATGTCTTTTAAGAGTGAGTTTATGTGAAGGGATAATAAATAATTGTGATTTAAAAAGAAAAATTGCGCGCAAAATAAATGTAATCAGATTACTGAGATCTGTGGATTGTACCGAATTAAGGATAATAATGGATTATTTTTGTGGGGTACGGTTGAGAAAGACACCAACTGCACTGCCTATAAGGATAAAATAATTTTATTACTTTAAAATGTTTATAACTTTGACCTATATATATATATATATATATATATATGTGTGTGTGTGTGTATTGAAGCAGCAAATCTTCTTTCATGCACATTTCATTGAATACAATAGAGAAGGTGCTTTGATTTAGTTTTTTATAGAATTTCTCATGTGATCTAATAATTTTTTTTCTTTTCAGATGATAAACTATATAAAAACTGTCCGAATGTTTTTTTTTTTTTATCCGAGCGCTTTTGGCTATACATTTAGCCATTTTCAAGGTTGAAATATATTAACTGTTAATTGTTATTTGATCAGATAAGAAATTGTATAAAAACTAAATCCAAACACCGTGTCCGTCGTATTCAATGAAATATGCATATATATATATATATATATATATATATATATATATATATATATATATATATATCTTGCGGGAAATTGTATGACAAAGTGGAAGAAGTTTTCTTCTGATGCGTTTCCTCAATTACCTTTATATATATATATATATATATATATATATATATATATATATATATATATATATATATATATATATATATATATATATATATATATTAATTAGATATATAGATATATAAGTGGGTATTTTGGCAGCAATCTCACTTACATACAAGTTTCTTTAAAATTTCATGATTCCACGCAATCTTCAGGCCATGACTGAACAATGCTGTGAAGGCATAAAGAAAAACTGTCGCCGCCTTTTGTTATTGACCCCAGTGTCCACTTTCATATATATATATATATATATATATATATATATATGTGTGTGTGTGTGTGTGTGTGTGTGTGTATTGTTCAAATTGACATTTATTCTATTAATGGATATATTTTAAAATCTATTTTGATTTTCATTCTATTAAAATATAAATTGCTGAAATGTAAAAAAAAATACGTTTTCAAATTTACAGAGGGAAACCAGTCAATTAAATCAGCCATTCAAAATGAAACATTAAATATTTATGAACACAAAAGCAATCTGCAATTCTTTTCCCCAAAACGAAACTGAGGAACGTTAGCCGCTTGTATGTTCTTTCATCTTTGCTGAAAATATATTCACCGTAATAAACGTCTCCTTAATATTAGACATCGAGTTTTATCATCTTTAACATGGCTGCCAATGTTCGTCTGGTATAATTGAATGCTTATCTCTAGAGGGGCCAATTGTTACAATGAGCTACAGAACTGCCATAACTACATGACAAGCAGAATTTCTTTTTTCTCAAAACGGATAAACGGGTGTAATACATAAAATATTCAGGAAGCTAAATCGCGGATTAGTACATAGCTTACAACTGATAACGAATGCATAGACGCAGCATTTGAGATGTCATAATTATTTTACGACAGGAAAGTTAGCTAACTGCGTACAGAACACGACTTTCAGTTTTCTAGTGCATAAATGTTACTGTCGTTTTTTTATTCCTTGTACAGTTTAGGATGTTGCTGATCAAGGCTCTTTACAGCAAGTAAATCTTGCCTTTTTGCTATATCTCCTAAACCTTGTATTTTATTTCTTGTATTATATTTCCGTTTATGTCTCTAAATATAAATTGTTCAATGACTGAACGTTTCTAACTTTTGATAAGGCATTGTCATTACTTTTCCTTCTTTTGCAACCTTAGTTTCATCATTTTCAAATCTCGTTTCTTTGCGTCTTCTCGTAGCAGTTTGTTCTCTTTTAATGAAATTATGAATAACAAGACAGCGATAAATTTAAATGTTCAGTATATTTCCATCTTAATCGTTTCATGATATTTTCTATATTTTCAATCAAATGTAAATCTTTATAATCATAAAATTGAATTGATTAAAAAAAAAACTAAATTTTATAAAACGATTTATGATATAAAGTTTAACTCAGCACTTTTGAACATTGAAATATAAATTTGGTCACGTGATGACATTTGATTGACACAGGATGAATTTAAAATTATTCGGAGTCTATTATTGACGTTTTTAAAGTGAATAAATATTATGTGTCGATTAATTTAGTTGATTTATCTGATTCTGACGAACGTTTTACCATGATACTTAAAGTCGGTCACAAAGATAACTTCTTTTAACTGCATATATATATATATATATATATATATATATATATATATATATATATATATATATATATATTGCGTTCGAGCTAAATTTGACAGAGTCTAATGTGTTTATTTTTTCCGCTTGGTTTGGAATATCTGTAAACCGTGAACGGCATTGTAAAACCTAGTGACTACAGTTTCAGAGGTGACAAAGTTAACTGAAATGGCCGAGTTGAAGCCACACCTGAATGTTGGGAAAGGGTAACCTGCATCATGATCATACGTGCCGGGCGTCAAAATGTCGCAATCATGAAAACTGCTTAAACTACTTTGAGCACCTTGGAAACAATACGATGAGAAATGGAGAGCTGCAACAGAGACTACGAGGCCGTTGCTTGTAGGAAGAAACACGGCATACGTTTTGATTGTATCTGTACACCAGAATTCATCCAACAATTGCAGGAGGAACAGCTTGCCTACAATCCATATAACATTCCTCGGGTTATGACCAATTTTTCCAAAACTGTGATGGTTTGGAGGGGGGGTGGTGTCTTCAGCCACACCTCTAGAAGTGGTAGTCAGATAATTTTGAACTTTAACTCCCTTGACTTTAATCCCATGTATTATTTATTGTGGGGCACGGTTGAGAAAGACACGAACTGCCCTGCCTGTAACATCAAGGCCCAGCTGATTGACAGGATTAAGGAGGCATTTGATGGTCTTCCTACGGAAATCGTGAAGGCCGCATGTACCAGGTTCTGTAGTCGGGTAAAGGCCGTAGTAGATGCTGAACATGGCTTCTTTGAGTGAATTGTCTTTTGATTATTATAACCTGTATGCCACCTTTCTATTTGTCCAGTAAATTGATTTTTGGCTTAGATACTCACTTTGTTTTCCATTAATAAAAAAAACAAAAAACTGTCAAATTTATCCCTAGCGCCCTGTATATATATAAGTACTATTTTACTATATGTACTACACACACACACACACACACACACACATATATATATATATATATATATATATATATATATATATATATATATATATATATATATGAAAATAGCACCTATACATATATATATATAAATACAGAAAATAGAAAATATAATAATAGAAATATGTAAAACAGTACATATATATATATATATATATATATATATATATATATATATATATATATATATATATATATATATATGCACGTATAGATTTATTCATAGTAGTAAAGTATTTCGTTTCAGGACTTTGTCAAATTTTTACGATTTTATTTTTTCCTTCTCCTAATTCGACCGCAAACCTGTCAAATTAAGTAAACTTCGGTAAATGCGTTGCAAATTCACGGTGCCAAGCTATTCACAGTACTAAATATAATTACAGAAATACAATAATTCTAAATAAATTTGTTTTTGCTTTCATTAATTATAAAATTGATACATTAGCAAATATTCAAAAAGTTCATAAAAATACACCAGGGAGGCTTTTGTGTTCGTTGTCTTGATGCATGCATAAACAGATATTTGGACCATGCACATGCAAAAGTGTCTAAGAACTGATGCACAGATTGATCAATGCAAGCACAAACTCATGCAATTCAGTTTCTTTTCTTCCAGCTGTTAACCTTGTGTTACAGAATGCGTAGACTGGCCCAGAATGGCAAACTACTGGTCAGAACTCTGTTTACCTGAACTGAGTATGGTAGAATTCTGACTGTGGTAGATTGCCTTTCTTTATGGTTTTGATATCAGACCAAAAAGGAACGAATACATTAAGATATTAGAAGGGTTAAGATACCTCCCAAACCCAGATACCTTATTGAGGTAAGCCAATACATGGTGATGAGATTTCGGCCAACCGGTTGACATGTGTTCTCCTCCACATCAACATCTCCCCCACTCATCCTCCAGGTAACCAGGCTACAACTACTTCACATTGTATAGTAAAAGGAGTTGGAAAAAAAAAGAAAAAAAAATTGTTCGTCGATGATGCGATCTGTGATGTAGCGTTGGAGTCTGAGTAACTAAAGCCAGAGATGACGGGAAACACAACAGAATCTTTATTGTGTCGTCACCAGGATTCGACACTGGTTTCGGACTAATCCATATAGATAATAACAAAACAAAAATCATTGAAACAAAGCAAGTTCAGTCGACCATTGATGACAATTCCAGAACAACGTAACTATAAAGAATTTTTTCTATTCTCTGCCAGCCGCAATGATGGAGAAAGCATTACCTCGGACCATCGCCAGTGAGACACGCTGCAAGAGCCACTCAATTTTGCGAGGCTCGTTCCTTAATCGAGACGCAATCGCGCCAATCCTCCGAAGGAACGCCATCGAACGAGGGCCAATAACCCCTGAAGTCTCCATTGCCACAGGAGTAAAAAAAAAATCTATCAGCAAGATAAGAATATTTTATCTCTGCGTCTCGGGCGACGGACCTCGGCTCAACCGCGGATCTGATCAAATTACCGGCCGAAAATGTATCCGCACAGGTCGCATCCCAAATCAACGACTTACCCATTTTAAAAGGGAAGATGGTAATGCCATCCGGCCGCTTTCCATCACCACGGTCGAGGCCTACGGGTTCGATTTAGGAAGGGAAACCAGCTGCATCCAAACCTCTTTTGATGATGTCATATAGATTATGTTGCATTTCGTCTTTTGATATTTATATCTATTTTATTATCTATGCTATTGTAGCGTCACCAACACACACACACACACACACACACACACACACACACACACACACACACACACACACACACACACACATATATATATATATATATAAGATCGATTTAAGAAATTTTTTGACTCTTTTCGGAGAGGCAGTTATTACTATCCTAGATTATTTTCATTTTAGTATATCACTACTATACATCTGATAAGCTGATCTGCCAACTTTCGTTATTTCAGATTGAAGGAGACGGCTGTAGCATCTCTTTGAACCCAACCAACTATACACTGCTTGCCACAGCTGACTTATTTGCAGAATGCAGTTGGGATGTCAAGAAACTTTTAAGCACGCTATGCAATAAAATGCTGTGTTGGCAGAGATGGTCATCAAATCTGTTCCTAACCCTCCCTACAGTCCAGACCTTGGTCCCTGTGAGTTTTGGTTATTCTACAAGCTGATCAAGAACCTCAGGGTCAGTCGTTTTGAAAAAGGTGAGAAGGTAACTGAGGCTGTCACAATGGTCTTGGATTACCTTCACTTCGGATGACTTCCATGGGGACTTCAAGAAGTGGCCAGGGCGCTATAACAAGTAGCATTGAAGTTAGAGGATCCGACTTTGAAGATAAGAGTCTTGTAGTTCTTTTGTAATAAAGATATCTCTCGTGAATAGGTATCAAGACTTCTGGAATGCACATCATATATATATTATCGTATATTTCCGCGGATAAGGCGACTTTACCTTTAGATAAGACGAGATCAAAAATATACCAAATTTTCATGAATTTATCCTATACCTGTAGTATAAGACGACTGGTTATTGGTTATATAAAGATGGTGTGATTGGAAAAGTTGTGTATCAATGCTAATTTTGAAAAAGTATGTGTCATTATTCATAAACATTCTTGTTTAAAAATAAAAAAGCATCACCTGTTCCCGTACGATCACCGCAGTTAGCAACGTTAAACCTGGTCAGTAACTAGATGGGTGACCGCTTGGGAATACCAGGTGTTGTTAGCTTGGATGTGCAGATGGTGCTAATGAATAATGGCTAGGAATTGTTAAATGGAGAGCTGAGTTCCAATTCCAGTAAGGTTCGTTATATTCACTTATACGTAAATACCATTGGGACAGGGAAGGAATCCACCTCTTGTCCCCCAGCTACAGGTTACTTAATAAGATTACCTCAAAATATTCTTCTAATCTAAAAATATTTCCTAGCTTTAAATATCATGCAAAGGGGGTGGTAAGTCGTAAAAATGAATCACTCAATCAATAAAATTAGGTATTTTAACTGTCTTTTCTGATGTCATCCTTTTTATTTTATATATATAGTATAGTGTATGTATGTGTCCAAGCAACTCCCCCACTCCCACAGGTCCGATTTCAATGATTCATAGCTCATTCAAAAGCCCTAGGAATGTTAGGGGCAGGGAACGATTTTCGTTGAGCTCAGATTCACAGTTGCCAGATTATGCGAGGTTAAAAATATATATTAATATATTATACTAGCCATTCTCGTTATTTTCATGGTTTCAGGGGAGTAAGTATTTACTCTGTCCCCCCACTAAGACACAATGTGACACAAGGTCTATTTTTAGATGGGGACCCGAACGCGTAAACCCGGGGCAGGAATAAAAATTCCCCGCAGCTGTCGGTTGCGCTGGCCTTGGTGCGAGCACCGATCCCTCCCTCCGGTGCAATCGGATGGCGCAGCCTCGGGCAGCTGTTCCCCAGGACTGGGCCCCTCTTCAGTATTATTTTTCTCAGTTGCCCCTCTATCCTTTGACAGAGAAGCCCCTGAGCGCACTCTGTCCAAAGACAGAGACGCAACTGAGAGATAATAAGTAAACGTGACCTTACTCAAAAAGAGTACACGATCAAGGGGAGTAATTATTATTTTCCTTTTGTATCCACAATTGCAGGTAACTTAAAATTCTAGGCTTAATATCTGCATTATATATTATCCACTTCTAGGCAATATCACTCTTCAGGTTTAACTAACTTGCATATTAATTTAAAAAAAAATTATTTCATTAATTAATTGTCCTTCATTACTGTTCTTTTATTAGAGGATTGTTTTGATTTTCTTATCAAAAATCTTTCTGTTTAGGAATATCGTATTATGTAGTGCAGAAAAGTCTTTAAAAATTTACATTTTACTTGGCCTTCAACAAGTTGGCATCTATTTGTAAAACTTTCCTTAATTATAATAAGCCAATTTATGAATGAAATGTTTATTTAAAATTTTTGTTTCAAAGATTTCAAGTAGTGAATATATCTTTGCGAAGCGATAGCATGCGAGTGAAACCTGCTAGTTATCTATATTTCGTCTAAATATTCGTCGTTGCTCACATGTTCAGTCCATGTCATTCTCAGCATCCTTCTGTAGAACCCCATTTCTATCGACTAATGTTCCTTCCTCATGAGGCTTCGTGCATCCCGTATTATATGTAACAAGAAAGATCAGAAAATGGCTACTCCAAAAAGAAGTATGGACCAGTTTGGACTGAGGAATAAAGAACGCATCTGGAAAGCTTCTAGACATTGTATTACATGAATGAAAGAAGAATATTTATCGATTTTAATATAGAAAGAAAGAGTGAGCAAAACCAAACGGATACATGGATTCAGTTTTCTGCGTAGGATAATAACAAATATTGAAATGTGTGACACTGAAATCATAAGGCCCGTAGAAACAGCGGAAGAGCTTTTCAATAAACTATGCAGAGTATTAAGAGGTAGGAAAATGTCACTAAAATAAAGAGGGTACTGAAATAATCCATAATATCTAATCTCGTCTGGATAATCTCCTAACACATGAAGAAGTTTCGACAGGAGAATCAACAGAAATGTCCTACCCACGAATACGGAGGACACCTGGGATATAAATATTTTAGCAACGAAAAAGACTGAAACGAATTAAAAACGAGAAGGAAACTGATAATTACATTCAGAAAGAGACTGTTGGGACAACAGAAAAGGGAAGCTTGGAGATTTTAGCACTCACAGATTATACTTAAGCCAGGAAAGCAGGTAGACAACTATTTAACGATTTTGAATTAATCGATTCCAGGCCAAACATTTAAAAAAAGCAACAAAAAGCAGGAATTTGTAGTAAACGATTATCCCCCAACAGTTGAAGTTTATATAGCAGTGCAAACGGTGCTTTATCGCTGTGGGTGGTATGGGAACCTCCGCGTGGTATATGGTTAGCAAGCTTGTCTCACTAAAACAATTACGACTGAATAGTGAGTTCGATCCTCAGTGTGTACCGCATATGTTCGGACATTGTGCCACATCTATTCTACGCTTAGAAAATCAGAATAGCCCTGTCTGGTGACCAGTATAGGAGAAATAAAGTACCAATACAAAAGCGTGGGAAAAAAAATAACGGGAAATCGTTCTAATATCTTTTCTAAGAATTCATAGCAAGTCACCTATAATAAATAAAAATAATCTGTGGAGAACCGTCAACGTCTTTTCTAATGATTAATTCATAAGCGGATACCTGATGAATATTTTCGATTGTGTAACAAAGAAAATATTTAGAGTCTTTTCCTAAAACAAAGTTTATCGTTTTTCCCAATATATTCTCATTAGATAGTACACGAAAGAATATAGCTTTTCAGTCTTTTTACTTCTCTATTCAGGACGTAGGCGATCTCCACAATTGTAATGCCTGTTCTCTCAACCGTTTATACAAGATCATTAGGTAGGTGATATGACGCTTTCTGCTGTCCCTCTTGCCTTCAATATGTCTTATGAGTATCAATATTTCTAAGCCCACTTTCCTCATAATGGGCATGTCCTGTTGAACCATATTTCTGTTGCCTCACATCTTTTATTCGTCTGTGATGAGATTTACCAGTGTTCACTGCCATATAGGAGGATAGATATCACATAACAGTTAACATTTCGTTGTTTCTAACGACATTTTCCTGTTTCTTAATACTTTTCTCAGCTTTTGCAAGGCATCTTTCGTTATCCCAATGCGTTTTCGTATTGTGATGTGATGTCAGATATAATATTAATTTTTTGTAATTATTTTATCTTGGTCGATGTTCTACCGGCCATCATTGAATATGACTATCAATCGCAACATAAGAATGGTGAGACTCGGGCTGTGGCACTAGATATACCAAAGGCATTCAGTAGGGTTTGGCATGTTGGCTGCCTACGCAAGCTCAAGGTCTACGTTTTCTTGGGGCAAATATTAGGCTTAATTGAATAATTCCTAACAAATAGTATAATGAAATTCGTGTAGAACGGCCATACTTCCAGAACATTTCATACAAACGCAGGGGTCAGCCGGGGATCTATCCTAGGAGTAACGCCCTTTTTTGATCTTCTTCAATGATCTCGCTGATGTCAGCAGTTACCAAGTAGGTAATTATGCAAATGAAATAACGATTTACCCCTGTCTTAGTAGGACATTTCGATAGACCGGACAAACTGAAAAGGGCCCCCATTCAGTGGTTAACCGGGGCAAAAATGACTTGTAAATTTTAACATCACCCTCAACCAAATTGCTTTTATCCAATCATCACAGAGATCCTTTTCTCTCTGCTATCAGCATGACTAGGGCTAAACACGAGGAGAACAACACTCTCCATGGCGTCACGTTTTGTCCACTGACATGAAGTAGATCAACTATATCGAATTAATTGATTCGTCTTCTGAAAGGAAAGTTGGTTCACAGTGTCGTGCCAGAAGATACTTCCTGTCAGAATCCATTTTGCACATTTATAAATCTACCGTTCGTTCATACATGGATGGCTGTTGCCATCTCCGGTTTGACGCTCATGTTGTACATATCGAGATTCTTGAAAACATTCAAAGATATATATTTTCATGACAACTGTTCCGATGAGCTTTCTCCCTGGTACCTTGACAAGATGAATTTAAGTATGATACTAGATTGGCAATTAGGTCACAGCCTTTTAATGTTAAACTAGCTTGATGCAACAGTCATTTCTACCGTCACAGCTTTTTTTCTCCCGCACTTCTCACCTGTGGAACTCCTTTCCGATTTCTTGCTTCCCTAATAACTACAATCTTCAAAAGTTTAAGTGCAACGTCGGTCGCCATCTTCTGACTTTTTGAATCATATTTTGTATTTTCCACAATTCTCCTCCCCATTCTCAACCTTCTCATTCTTTTTCACTCTCTGTAGCCACAGGCGTTCTAGTGGCATTATTGTTTTGTTTAGGGGTAAAACATTTAGAACAATATTTAATTTGCAATTCGTATGACAGGCTGTTCGTTTTACTGACAGCTAAACACATTCTGTCTTCTTGCAGTCGATGAGAAGATAGAAAATCATGTATATTCGAGGTTAAAAAAGGAAATGATTAAAACCTGTCAATCTGCTATGTTCTAATTTGCATAAAATGTTCTTGAATCGCTGGAATGATTTAAGAAATGCTATTGTTTGTAAATAGAACTGTATATTAACATGCAAACATTTCTGTCTATAACATATAGCTCCGCAGTAAGCCTGCATGATTACGCTTGCTTAAAGCAGGAGAAAAGGAAACATTTTTATTTGCTTTTTACTTATCCTTTTTCGGTGCCAGCAAATGTAGGTCACTGTTTAGCGTACGTAAGAACTCTCGAAGAAGTTTTTGCTTGAGATCTTTCTGCTTTTGGTTAATCGCTTTAAGATTCAAGAACTTAATATTTTTAAATTATGATATTAGATTTTCTTTGTTTTTTTATTCGATTTATGATGCGTTGAACATGACAGAATCATAACGTACGAATATCATGATGCCTTAAGTAACGAAACAGTACGAAATTCTTTTAAAAAATGATAACCTTTAAACTATATTCGACGCGTTTGGAAGGGGTGGGCGTTCTGTTAAATCTCTCTCTCTATAAAACAGAGGCTGTCTGTGTGCCTGTGTGTCTGACTGTGTGAGACCGTTTCACTCGAGATCCACCCAACCGATTTTTACCGAACTTGGAACATACATTGTACAATATCAGAAATAGGTTCTTAGCGTAAAAAATCGATAATTTTAAAAATATCAATATAAAGCCGATCAAAAATCGATAAATTAAACGTTTTTCCTCCGATTTCGTTCAAACTCGGCATGTAGATTACATACATCATGACGAGCTCAACGATACCTCATTTTCATATCTACGCCATTGCGTTTACCGAAAAAATGCGTGAAACGAAAACTCGATTTCAACACAAATCGATCTCAACACAAATCTTAAACTTAAACTCCTTCAATTTTAAAGCAATCTAATACAAACTTCACTCAATTGTAGCCGACAATAAGTTGATTGTTTAACAGTCATTTGACTTGATAATTGAGTCCACCCATATAGTGAAAATCCATGTAAATAGCGAAAAATGGCGGATTTTACTGTTTCTTATTTTTCGTCGAACTTTCAATAACTTAACAATTGATTTGTAAATGTATTTCCATTTACAACCCTAGTAACACATTGACAAATTGAATGTCAAAAACTCCAAAATAATTGTGGTTTGAATTGAGTCTTCATGGTGCCTGTTTTAATCCTTTATGCTCTCGGCTAACTTTGATTGAATAAATACAGACTACCTCTGTTATATCAGTAACAGCATTAATTCATTCTTTTTAATGAAAGTCCTTTAAAGTAATTGAAAAAGATACTCTCTTACATCTAAACCGATGCTGTTTTTGCTCCATTTTAGTTGAACGCTTTTTCTGATCGACCAGCTGGGTGTGGCTGCTAGTATCTTATAAACAGAGATTTCTGTCTGAATTTCTGGGGTGCGGAGTTATCATTATTTACCTATTTACATTTAAACTAGTATCCTCATCTTTGTTGTTGTTATCACAACGTTTCGGCCGAGTGCATTAAATCGTTGGTTCCTGACTTTTGTGACATAGTAATTGTGAGTTCAATCCCTGCTCCCGGAAGTGTGTACTTGGAAATGTGCAGATGAATATAACGACCCCGAGTGGAACTGGAACTTAATCTCTCCTATTTTCAATTCAATCCGTTATCCATTACATCAGCCACACATTTATGCTTACAGCCCAGAGTATTCCAGAGCGGTCACCGATCTAGGTACTGACCATCGGTAATCTTTCAAGAATCGATGTTTCAATGGGATATGATCTTAAGTTCATGATTCCTGGAGTTGCCAATTAATCACTTAGATCCAAATCATCAATGAATGATGACGTCATCGCAGAAAAATATCCATGACCAGAAAGAAAACCAAATTGCTTGTGAGGTTGTCTTTCATAAAACACTGACAGCTTAGTTGGTACTCTGTTTGTTACTTTTTTTACCAGACTGAATCCAAGTGATATACCTCTTTGTGCGAGTAAATCTTTTTTTGGTTTCCACAGTGCATTTAATATACCTCACTGTTTTTTAAATTCGGGGAGAGTGTATGCTATTTTCAAAGGTTCAATCGCATCATCGGTTGATGTTTAATTATTCTTTAGTTTTTTTTTATAGCTTTCTTGACTTCCTCCTCACTAGGTTCCTTATTGTTTACATTTGGAGACTTTGTAATGATCGGATATATATAAGAGTAAGTTCTGTTTCTACCAACATCATAGGTCAGCTAACACCAAGATGAAGATATATCAAGCCTGAATGTCAAGCACATATCTTTATGACAGGGAATCAGGAACCTTGTAGTGAGTTCAAAGAACAGGTATAACATTGTGGAAGTAGAATGAAGCAGATAATTTACCGTTAATGATTAAGAAGAAAAGAATAATTTTATTAATAAAAAGTTGGTCATCGGAGATATATCGTACGTCTGAAATGCAATATACTTGTCAGGGATAACTGAGGATCACATGTCCTTTATAGAAAAAAATTAATAAGGCAGGAACTGGTGGGGTCTTTTTATTCGTCCGTGAATTGACTAATCAGCAATCCGCCGCTGAAGAGTGGCTAGCAACTTTTCTGCGTTGGGACAATAAAATTTGGCAATTTATAATTTCATAGAAACATTTGGTGAAAAGATGGCTTTTGACATTCAGTGATAAATATAGACTGTATGACTTTTGGTGAATTACCCTGAAGACAGCCGATGCAACCCAATGTGAAGTTCGCCAAATATAAGCTCCAGTCACAGAAGATGTAGTGGAAATGCTACGCCCAAATTCGGGCGCCTTACATGAGAGTGCATAAGAAGGATATTGGGCAAGACCGTGCTTCAAATGTCCGGGCACCATCAGGAGTACCAAGCATAATCGCCTTAGTTTTCCAGAGACGCTTACGCTGTTTAGGTCATGCCAGTCGCATCCAAGAGGGCCGTTATCGAAAGGTATTCTTTACGAATACATTGCCGCTCTATTCAGAGCAGCACGGCGAGCTGTTCCTTTGTTGCAAATATTTCTTTAAAACATGGGGGCAAGCGGTTTCAACCCAACAATCATGGAAATCGACGCTGTAGACTACAACAGCTATAAGATTGCTGTCACAGCTGACATTCAGACGAAGAGTGGAGAGGAGAGAGGGCAAGTGACAAAACTTTTGTTTTGTTCGTTTTACGGCAAATCAACTTCAATGGGTTATTTAATGCCGACAAGATTTTTATTGCTGGTTATAATTTTTTTAAACAAATGTGTTGTTGGTAATATATTGATGCTAGTAATTTTTTTCTTCAAAAATTCATTGCTGGTATTATAACCTATTTCTACACTTTCATAGTGTTTTAAAACAGTTTTGGGGTTAACTATTTGCCCATAGCTACCACCCCCGAGTCAGAATGAACCTGGGAACACCAGCAATTAAGAGGCGGTTTCACGCTCGTCAAAACCTC
>OZ038493.1:5731334-5766334 GCA_964036315.1 Acanthosepion esculentum
ATGCAGCACGGAAAGAAAGGTTTTAAGTTCGGAATTTTCGGACACGCCTGTGTCCGTCATCAACGGACCAAGGATAAACAGAGAAATGGGAATATTTTTGTGGACGGTGCATTTTCTGATGGAAATTTTCTGGTGAGATCATATTATTACCAAAGCCCTGATCTTTGTCTGATTCCTCGCTGTGCGAAAATTTTATGAAAATAAACTTAAATTTAAACTTTTGATCGATGTAAGAATATTGGGCCGGTCTATTATTATTGGCGGTGGTTGGTGGGGAGGGAAAATTCCGAAAATAAAACCTTTTTTTTCCGTGCTTCATTTCTATCGTATGGTTAATAATTCATATTTAATGAATGTTTATCGTACTGATTATATTGGGACCCTTTCATTTGTCCTTGTTTTATTAACTAGCCTATGTATTTTACATACTATAAGATAAGAAGCACACGTGCACTCTTTCTTGTAATTATATGCAATATATATATATATATATATATATATATATATATATATATATATATATATATATTTGTGTATTTAGGCAGCAATTCTTCTTTCATGCACATTACATTGAAAACGACAGACAAGGTGCTTTTATTTACCTTTTTTTATACAATTTCTTATGCGATCGAATAATTGTCTCCTTTTCGATTGATAAATTAAATAAAAACTGTCCGAATGTTCTTTTTCTCAGAGCGGTTTCGGCTATACATTTAGCCATTTTCAAGGATTATATTTTAACTTAAAATAAGAAATAGTTTGTTGTATGTATGTTTTATAATGAGCTATATTTAACCTTATAGTTAAAAATAATAATTCACCCCTTAGAACAAAATTAAACAGAGCAAATATTATTTACGAATTTAAATGCCCATTAAGGAATTGCATAACTGATCAAGCAAAATTCGTAAATAATTATATAAGCCCCACTACAACATGTTTGACACGCAGAATCACTCTACACCTTTCTGACCATAGCTCAATTAGATCTCATGTAAATATTCATGGAGACCTACCGGACACTATTCGCAACATACTTGTTGACAATCATCTACATGCAAAAAAAAGGCTAAAAATAATGAAAGCCTTATTAATAAAACCCCCGAAACCAACACTTAATAATATTAACTTTGAACATGGACACAATATCTTGTTTTGAAAAATGAAAACATTTCATAAAACATACACACAACAAACTATTTCTTATTTTAACAGTTAAAATATAATCCTTGAAAATGGCTAAATGTATAGCCGAAAGCGCTCGGATAAAAAGAACATCGGACAGTTTTTATATAATTTATCATCCGAAAAAAAATTATTAGATCGTAAAGAGAAATTGAATTAAAAAAAATAAATAAAACCACCTTGTCTGTTGTTTTTAATAATATATATATATATATATATATATATATATATATATAGTGGGGGTAACAAATATTCATACACATACAAATTTTTAATTTATTGTATTTCTAAATAATGAATAAGCATACTTTTCATATAATTAACTGACACGGATGCATAAAAACTAAATAAGTATAGAACACAAAAACAAATTGATTTAATAGAAATAAATCCCATTAATTTTTTCTTCCAAGCATAAATCCCGCCTATCTCTAAAACTATTTTTTATTTTTTGCAGAACCTATAATTTCCCAAACTATCTGTGGGTTTAAACTTTCGTCCTTCAATTCACAAAGTGATATATATATATATATATATATATATATATCAACATTAGCCAGTCAACATTAAACACCCAATCCATTCTTTAACAAACTGCTATCAAGAAGCACTATTGTTTCACTCCGTCACTTATTTTTCTTAATGTATATTTTTCTTCTCAAACAAATGGAAAAAGGGAAGTGACGTTTCACATACGGCTTGCCTACAAGCAGGATTGTTCATAACCATTTTCAATTCTCATCCGTCGAAGTGCAATTGAAATGCACTGAAACGAAGTTGCATCTTTGTAGTGAGTAAAATGGTTTTGTCTTTTGATAAAATTATAATAAATAAATAATTATCGCTCTCCGAGCCATCTTTTGGATTAATGCTGAGAACGTTGGAATTTATATATTACTTTCGTTCTCCTCGCATCGGATATATATATATATATATATATATATATATATATATATATATATGTAGTAATGCTGGTATATAATCCTAGTAAATCCTATTAACACAATATAAGATATTAAATATTAAAACAGATTCACACAGACAGCTCAAAGTTTTTTTTTAATAAACAGAGCAATATAATTCATTCGATCGCAATAAAGATACCATTGTGTAATTGATCAATTTCACCTTGTAAAATTAAATTTACAGGATTTTTCAAACAGACAATTGATGATAATTTATTTAAATAAAAATGCGCAGACAAAGGGAAGAAAGAAAGAAAAAAAGTGGGAAAAGATGATGAAGAATAGAAAGGAAGGGAAGGTAGCAAAATAAAACCGGAAGTAATGTAAGTGGTAGTCTGAGGAGAAAGGAAGGGAAAAAGGAGGAAAGGAGAGAAGAGATGATCTCTTTATTATTACTTAGTAGTAATCAAACAGTAGTTTAGACTTAAAAGAAACCCGCGAAAATTAAAGAAACAATCAAATTATATAAAATAATAAGAGATAAACCCAATAATATGAAAGAGAGATTTTCTATAATTAAAGAGGATTAAATTAACCAGTATACCAGAAAAGAATATTATTACGAGAAATATAAAAAAAAAAATATATATATATGGGAGGCAATAAAAAAAAAATATATATATATGGGAGGGAATATAGATATCTTAGGATAAATCGCATTAACCTCTACATCCAAATCAATATATTTCAAATTAAACAAATCAATTAGCACCTATTCACAAGGAAAAATATATGCGTATATATATATATATATATATATATATATATATATATATATATATATACCTGGTGTAACAACCAACAAATTCAGATAGGATGTTTAGCCATCTTGACACGATTGTCTTAAGAATCACTGAGAAACATTTGAGTTATGCAACTAGAAAAAGAACAGGTTAAAATCGTTTTGTGTCAGCCCCACTGTCTTCCCAACTGAGCAATGGTGAGAGAAAAAAGTTAATTCGGGTCTTCAGTAATGGTACCAACTTTCATACTCTGGCTTCCATCTTCAAAGTTCATTCAAGAACCATCAAGAGAATGGTGAATATGTTTAAAAAAGAGGGAACAGCAGAGAGAAAACTGGATCAGGTCAAAACAGGAAGAGAGACAATCATTTCAACTAAGAGCTAAAGAGATCATTTTGAAAAGATCCATCTAAACCCATCAGACGTTTGGTACGTGAGAAAGGAGTTTCAGCTATAAAAATCCAAAGAGCAGTGAAAAAGGACATGAAAAATGAAATCGTACTTGAAACCTGTGAGGCGCCTTGTTATTCCAGGACAGAAAGTTAGAAGGTTAGACAGGGCGAAGATCATATTGAATGAGCTGGAAAATGATGATGGAATAATACACCCCACACACACGCAGTTACACACACACACACACACATATATATATATATATATGTCTGTGTATGTGTATGTGTGTGAGTGTTTGTGTGTGTGTACTTCAACTTTATTTCAAAAATAAAAAAATTAAAGTTCATATATATATATATATATATACATATATTTAAAGACATTTATGATATGTTTAACGTTCTTTTTATAGATACAATTTGTATCTATAAAAAGAACGTTAAACATATCATAAATGTCTTTAAATAAATTGTCGGACTATGTCCAATTCAAATATATATATATATATATATATATATATATATATATATGACTTTATTTAAATCCTTCATGAGCTTCCGATCCTTAGCCATGATTAATTAATGATGAACATGCCATTTTCGCTTATGACCGATGTTATCACGATACTTCTTTTAAGCTTAGAGAGTAATATACATTCTTATCGCACAAACTAGAGCCCAGTAGTGCTTTTGAATATCTCGGAGGATTCCAGTAATATATCTTTAATCATTTTTAAGATACAACGGTTCAAATCTTAATCTAAAAATTGGCCAATTTTGCTGTTACATATGGTATATATATATATATATATATATATATATATATATATATATATATATATATATATATATATAATAATAATTATTTAAAAAAATATAATTCCTTCGCTACATCAGAGTTCTAATGTTTCAAAAACAAGAGCCAAAAACTTCAATATAATTATTAAACTGAATTAATGTATCAAGATCTGTTTCATCCTCAAGCAAATTTTTGGGAATAACTAATCTTGAAATGTAAGCATATTTATAAGCATATTCATTCGTGAAATTAATTACTATGGAAACGGCTGAAGCAATTATTTTAATAAGGAGCGTTAGAGTTAACAATTTGTATCAACACATCAATTACTTTCGGAAAGGGGCCAATGTAGGGTTGGGGTGTCTAAATTAAAGCGAATGATGACATTACATTATACGGATATTGTCTTGTCTGTTTCAGCGACAAACAGTTTATTCGCATTATGCGTTATTGCTACATTGTTAAGTGTCTAAAGATATTTTTTCTAAAAGGGTTGTTTGTATATAAATGCATCGTATTGAACTACAATTTAGTTTTTGACGACTTCATAAAGGTTTTTTTTTATCTTATGATTGGGTTCAGCTTTTAAACATTTTATTAGACCATGAAATTAAAAAAATATGCTAATTATTTAATTTGTTGATGTCGGCAAAAATGTGTCTATGATTTAATAAATTTTCATTATTTAGAAACTTAATAATGTGTAGTTTTCCATGTAGGCATAAAGGGCATAGGTCATCCCAGCTTTTACAAGTTCTTGTTTTATTTATTATTTTCCATTTTACTTTTGGTGTTTTATTCCTTTCTTTTAAATGCGAAAAATATTTGTATAGGGAGTCTGATTTCTATTTCTAATATTATTGAAAGAACTTTTGTGTTGTCTCCATCTAATTTTAAATTCACTTTTCTCGGAACGTATATATATCATTTCAGTGTTATGACTCTCACTGGATGAGATAGGGCATTGATATACCATAGATTTTATGCGGCATTTATTTTCCAACGAGCAGTCTTCAGGGTTTCTACAATGACATAATTTTTCATTATTTTTGTCTAATTCTAGTTTAGGGTTTTTCTTAATACTATTTTGGCACAATTGTTTTCCAGGATTTTATTATGTTTTATTTTATGATTCTTTCTAGATTTTCGATGCGACTGTAACTTAATTTTAAGGTGTTTTTATTAAAGATCTTGCCAAGTCTGCTATTAGTAGGAAAGTGTTTTTCAAGCTAGGAATTTATGTTCTAGATTATTACTGACCATTTGGTTGAATGGAGGGGTTTACAAAATGACTTTTCCTTTTCTGTTTTTCTTCTGGTTAGTACTATTGTTTCTATAATTGATGTTAGCGCTTTTCTATCCGCTATTTTTTAGAGCTGTGTTATAAAAATTACTGTGTTGGTGGAATATTTCTTTATTAGCGTTTTTCATACTGATTCTTTTCTCTATTGATGAGGGTATATGCTTAATTATAGATGGAGGGTGGTTTGACTTACGGTGTACATACAAGGGGTTAGCGTTAGGATTTCTGTACAGTAGGTATATGTTAATCATTAAGTCTAGAGTTATGTCGAGGAAGTTTACCCTTTTCAATTTAGTATTGGCTGTAGTTTTTAAATTTAGTTTTCTGAATTTACTATATATTATCTTTCTAATTTTACCTATTTTAAAATTTGTGGAACTCCTCACTACCATGAGCTCGTCATCTCTTTATAGCACGATGTCCTTAATGTCTAATTCACGGTGTGAGTTTAGGTTGCATAGTATAAATAGACCGACAAGGTCAGAAGACTCTGCCGAGTCTAAAAATCCCATGGTGATGTCAAACTGTTCATCAGTGTTTTTAATCCATTGGTCTCCATTATGAATGAGGACAGATTTTTTCACACTAATTTTTCATCAATATAGATCCCAAGATGAGAACTGATGTCATCAGAAAGGTCATTGATAAAAATTAAGAACAAGGTAGGTTCAAGGCTAGAGCTCATTCGTACAAAAAGATCTAGATGCCGTTCAGGATATTATTCATTTCGCGATTAGATAAATATTAAATTAGTTCAAAAATTCGTCCGGAAATACCACAGCCTTTCAACTTGTGAAGTAGACCCTGTTAAACGCTTTCGAGATGTCCAAAGCAACAACCCGAGCTTCACCAGTTTTATTTAAAGCTTTATAGACTCTTTTGGCTATAACCGTTAGTACATCAGCAGTTGACCTACAGAAGCGAATGTTATATTGCTTGTCTGAAAGAAGGCCGTGCACTCTGAGGTGCTTAACCAATTGATTAGGGCCTCGAGCATTTAACAAGAAGAGGTAGAAGACTAATATGTCGATAGGTTTGAAGGGCCAGTCTGTTCACATGTGTTTTTAAT
Source organism: Acanthosepion esculentum (assembly GCA_964036315.1). Lineage (NCBI taxonomy): Eukaryota > Metazoa > Mollusca > Cephalopoda > Sepiida > Sepiidae > Acanthosepion > Acanthosepion esculentum. The sequence continues at coordinate 5,737,791 of OZ038493.1, forward strand.
ACTGAAATATATTACTGATAACACGTTTCTTGTTTGTTTGCGGTACTGGTTGGATTATATTAATTTATATATAAGGTGAGGACGCATAGCTAAAATTTAGCCTAAAGCTGAATTCTAAAATATAATTATTATTTCTTTTTTGGTTTGTTATTTGCAAACTGCGCTTAAGTCTCAATCATCAAGAGTCAGCAATTGAAGTGTCAGCAATGTTCAGAAGTTCTGCAGATGTTTAAAAAATTAAGGGCCCCATAATTTTAATTTTTTTTATCTACTTGGAGAGAAAATTGAGTAAGATGTTTGAATTATCGATGCGTGTAACTTTTTTGTAATTCCATTGTTTTAGGCGGATTTTTCAGCGCGCGCCCACTTCGCTACCGAATGGGACACAAGGTGAAGATTTAAAGTGACTTTAACGGCGATATCGTGGAAAAAATTTCCCAAGCCCCCTTACACTTTTGGGGGACGCCTAAGGCGCCGAGTAATGACCCCAGCCCCTCCTGAAGGTGAGGTACTGCCTTGTGGGGAAGTCCCCATTGGTTTTAAGCTAATATTAATTTCAGCTTTTCTGGTAGAGGCCAGGAAGGGATTCACTTGTTTTAGGTCAGGCAATTATGTGGGGTACATATTTTTTCGACATAATTCCCGGTGCTCTAATAACTACCGGTAGTTTTATTATTATTATTAACATTATGATTGGCTTTTTAATTTAATTTTTCAGTGCACCCACGTCTCTACCGAATGTGACACAAGGTCAGTTTAAAGTGGATTTAACGGTAATACCCTTTTTGGGAACGCTGAGGTGGTGGATAATGACTCCACCCCCCTCCCTAAGTAGAGGTACTGTCTGGGAGGATGGCCTCCCTGGAGATTGAGTTAATATTAAAGTCAACTTTTATGGAAGACTCCAGGAATTCACTATTTTACAGGTATTTGGGGTTCATATTTGTTTGCATCTTTCGACATCATTCCCAGTGCTCTAACGACTACCGGTACTGTGATTATTTTTATTATTATTGTCTTTTAAATAGATAAGGCCATTCTCATATCTGGATTTTAACAATCAAAGCAAATTGACATTTACTGGACATTCGAACTTGTGACTCCGTCCACGCGTAGAACTGCAATTCTTTACCGATAGAAAACACATTGGTCGATGGTCCAACTGCACCCAAAGACTTTGTCCCCCAAAATCTTTTTCTTTCTCTCTCGCTCTCTCTCTCCTTTGACCTTTCGTGTTGGGAAGAGACATCGTGCGACAAGGTTACAGCTTTTGGGGAAGATGGCGCAGCAGTCACAAACACGAAACACCGTTACTCACTTCTCAAAAACCTGGTCCAGACAGGGTCGTACACAGGATACAAACCAGAGAGGGAAGGCGAATATTCCAATTTCCGGTGCCAATGGAATTGGTCCTCCTCCGCTGATCATGATTAAGCGCCAGACGCGTCGGGCGCGCTCCCGCGCCAACACTGTGGTAAATGCACATCTGCAAAAGGAAAGAAATGCAAAACTGAAAAAGCAACAAATCTGCTGTAATGTTGTCTTTGTTCAAAATAGTCGAGAAGTGGGAAGGCCGTAGTTATAGAGAGAGAGAGGGGGGAGAGAAGGAGAGAGAGTGAGAGGCGGGGTTAAAAAGAAGAGGTTTATGAAACACTTCTATTTAGCAGTTCAAAATAGTCGAGAAGTGGGAAGGTCGTAGTTATAGAGAGAGAGAGAGGGGGGGAGAAGGAGAGAGAGCGAGGGGCGGGGTTAAAAAGAAGAGGTTTATGAAACACTTCTATTTAGCAGTTCAAAATAGTCGAGAAGTGGGAAGGCCGTAGTTAGAGAGAGAGGGGGGCGGAGTTAAAAAGAAGTGGTTTATTAGGTAGAGGAAACAAAGAAGCCGAGGTTTATTAAATACTCATATGTAGCAGTTCAAAATATCAAAGAATTAAGAAGGCCGTAGTTAGAGAGAGTATCGAAGGAACAGAAGACGAGGAAAGGAAAACAAAGAAAATGTGTATTAAATACTCATACATAGGCGTTCAAAATAGCCGATAATTAGGAAGGCCATAGTTAGAGAGAGTATCTAAGGAACAGAAGACAAGGTAGAGGAAACAAAAAAGATGCTTATTAGATACTCATGCACAGAACAGAAATACTTGATTAACTCAACTACTCCTCAAATCTTATTCTAATGTGCTTACTGGCCATATTTATAAATAAGAGTATTCCATTGTTACAGAGATAGGGAAGAGCACGAAGAATGCTGTCCTATTCTACAGCAAAAAGAAAGGAAGAAAATAAGTCTTTGTAAGACAAGGATGTGGCTTTTCATCAGATTATTCAACCTATAGAACAAGTCGATTCTGTGAGAATTAGAAATCCTACCAAGATTCATTCTTGGGGGCCACAATCTTAACAACATAACATATGCAGATGACACAGTTTTCATAGTAGACACGGAAAGAATAATACAAACACTGCTATAGAAGGTAGTGAAGGAAAACGAGAAGAAAGAATTAAATATTTACTGCAAGAAAACAGAATGCATGGTTGTGAGCAAAAGATGACTCTAAAATGCAAATTACAAATGGTAGATGTTGGTGGATACTGTTTCGCGGCATATCAACACCTCTCTACGTTATTTAATGCCTAAATCTAAAATTGTGAACAAAATTTCGACTAAATATCTTTTGTTTCGACTAAATATATTTTGAACGCAACTGTATACCTCTAACTACAGAGAAAATGTATTGATGGTCAATTTTCTATAATCTATATTGTTGGTAATTTCACTATAATTATGTATTGTTGGTAATTTTGTTTGATATAAAAATATATTACTGGTATTTTTACTTTAAAAATTCTTTTATACTTTCATAGAGATTTGTTTTTGTTTGGAGATTCACTATTTGGCCATAGCTGGGATCCTAACAGGGGATGCCGCCCTGGGTCAGGCTGGACCTGGGAATTAAGAACAAATCGTAGATACCAAAGACAAAAATTAAATATCTAGGAAGTTTTGTCTTTTTAAACAGAGGACGAAAATTGCGACACTGAAATCCGAAGGCGCACTGGGATAGTTAAAGATGCCTTCCAAAAACTAAGCAGAGTATTAAGAAACAGAAAAACTTTGATAGAAACATAGAAAATGTACCAAACTGTTACGTGATATCTGTTCTCCTATATTGCAGTGAATACTTGACAATCTCCTGCAAGAAGCGAATTGAAACAGCAGAAATATGGTTCTACAGAGATATGCTGAGGATACCATGATCCGAATATCTGAGCAACGGAGAAGGCTTAGAAAAAATGAAAATAAAATAGAAACTCATACTTAACATCAGAAAGAGGCTGTTGAAATGATAATGAGGAAAGAGGGATTGGAAAATTCGATACTCACGGGTCAAATTAAGGCCAAGAGGGACAGAGGAAATAACGAATAACATATTTAGTGGTCTTGAGTAAATGGATGGCGGAACAAGTTTTAGGATAAAAAGACAAAATTTATTAAGAGCTACAAAGACAAAAAATTGTGGAGAGCCATGATCGCCTACGTTCTGAAGAGACACGGCATATAAAGAAGAAACAATCAATAAAGTTAGAAAGCTTTGTTTCGCTAAAATAATAAACATTCAACATTTCAGACAAAATGGAGTTTTATGTTTTTAAATTTGAGCTACACATAATTTTAAGAAATGACATTATAATTGAAAGTGTTAACCATGCTACTGAATTCAATATCTGATTGCATTAGCGGTGGAGCTTAGTTTACGCCGATTGTATAAAATGCCAGTGAGGTAAGACAAATTCCCAAAAAGAAACACCTATCTGATGTTTGAGAATTCGGTTTTGGAAACGCCAGTATCTGGATTCAGTGTTTACTTTTGACTCTAGTATAGACATTGGTTTAGTCTATATTTATATACATATGTAAGCACTAGTTGTATCTGAAACTGGATCAAAGGTAAACACTGGTGGTTTCTATCTTCTTCTATGTGACGCGTCCATTCGGGACATAAGCGATCATAGATCTTCACAACTTCCTATCTCGTGTGTCTCTTAGCAGTTGTATCAGTAATTTCCATAACATTCTTACAATCCAAAATTATTTTCTGGTTTTAAATAGCAAACAAAAGGTTGATAAGCCGTAAAAACGTTTTGTAGGCCTCCGTCGGTCAAGGTTGACCATGGATAGCATCCTAGTTTTCTGCTTGGCTGGAGCATCGAAATCTGTGAATGTAGAGGTTGATGCGAGAGTGACAATCGCTGTTGCAGAGGTCGCATGTGTGTTCTATCTCTTGTCTGTTGGAGCTGTCACTTTGCTTTCTGCGGGCCCGCCTTTCCGTGGAGACTTGTGTCAGCTTCCCCTCCCCTGACTTGAGGTGTTTGGTCAGGGTTCCTCTCCATTCGGATCGTATGGTTGCCAGGCTCTCCCAGGACTCTGTGTTGATGCCCACAGCTTTCATGTCGTGTCTCACGACAACGCGGTACCGCAGCTGTGGCCGCCTTCCAGCGGCCAGGTCTTCGTACAGGAGGTCTTTCGGAATGCGGGCGTCTGACATGCGATGGACGTGGCCCAAACAACGGGGTCTGAGCAGTGTGAACATGCTGGGCAAACCTGCTCGAGACAGGACCTCAGTGCAGCGGATGCTTCTCATGCGAAGGGTGTTCAGACACCATTCTTGCCTGGCGTACGTGGTCCAAGCCTCGCTGCCATATAACAGTGTGCTGATAACGTAGGCGTTGTACACTACCATCTTGGTCTTCACCGACAGCTTGAGTTTGGTTCACACACGTTTTGTGAGGCGCGCAATTTATATATATATATATATATATATATATATATATATATATATATATAAATAATGGAATATTTCGTTTTGATCGGGGGAAAGACAGAAAGGACATATCCGAGGCACTACAGTTAAAATAAAAGAAAGAACGAATGAAACAAAGAGAGAGGAGGCGATCACACTCCCACGCGTTTAATGTCTGCTTCAGTGAAAAGAAAAAACAACTTGTCATTTTGAAATATTTTTATTTTTATCCGCTTACATTTAAAAAATTAATGATCATCATTCGTATTTATAAATGTTATTGCAATATTTTGTTAAAGTTGATTAACTTAATTAATTAATGATGCGATAGCGGAAATTTAGTCATGGAATTCGTAACGAGATAATTCAAACATTAACTTAAGAAATAAGATTCATAAAACAATGTTTAATTTCACATTTTTTCAAAGCTTTTTTTCTCGTGTAACAATCTAGAATTTTAGTTGACGCCGAACTTTATTTTTTCCTCGTTTGTTTAATAACAAACGCATTTCTCTTTCTGGTAGAAACAGCATTTGATTTTTCTTTTGCGTCCCCTACGTTCTTGTATACGATTTCTATTTATTGTAAATATTCATTGGGGTTCCATTTTTAAATGTTATTTTATTTCCCCATCACAGACAATTTTTACATATTGGAACTAGTTAGGACTTCATAGAGTCTTTGAGGTATGTTATAAGAAAGGGTTTGAGAGGAAGTAAAAGAAGGCTGAGTCCATATAGCTTGAGTGAAGCTTTATTCCACTAGAAATCTACTCCGGTAGCGAACCGTAACAACAAAATGGCCGACTACCTCATGGAGAGAGAAAAACGAAAACAAAGGGAAATCAATCAGTCCTGGAAAGTCAGGGAAAGATTAAAGAGTTCCTTTATTTTCACCACAAGGTATTATGGTGGCTGTAGTAAGAATGGTATGTAAGAATGTGTTGTTTTGGTGTAACGAATACTGTGGTATGTTTAGGTCATTAATCCTGGTTAGCTAAGGTTAAGGTAATACGAATTGAAGACTAGCCTTCTCCTATACCCCTCTTTTTGGTTTTTGTGCCACGTTTTGACATTAAAACAATATAAATATTACTTTCCTCTATCGTACCAAGACTTAATGATTTTAACCGCTGTACTATATTGGCCGCAAATTCACATTATTTTACAGTTGAAATGACTAGATGTAACCGTAAGTTCTATGCTAATAATTTCTTCTATCGCACTTCTGGCCTGTGAAACTCCCTTTCAGCTTCGTATTTCCCAGTCAATTTTGATCTTCAAAAATATAAATGCAATATCAATCATTATCTACTGCCTTCTTAATTCTCGTTCTCTCTCCTTAATAATGTTTTTTTCCTCATATTCTATAACACCCAGTAACCAATTGCGTCGTAGCCTCTTTATTGCCTTATTTGGGGAGAAATGATTAAAAAAAGATTCTCATCGGAGTATTTAACGGTAACGGAATCAGCTGCCAATTCAATAAATATTTTGTATGAAATAAGAAACGTCACGCACAATAAACAAATTGAAAATAAATTTACCTCTTCCTTGAGAATTCAAGAAAACAGATATCATTATCAGGCCAGAGATAGAAACTCCAAGATATCGATGTTGGATATTATATATATTCACTAATATATACTTTCAGTATAAATCAGTTTCATAACATTGAACATTGTATTCATAACACCTAAGCAAGAAATATATTGAAATTGACATGCAAGTCTATGTTCGTATATGTATATTTCTTATCATACTCTTACCTATATATATATATATATATATATATATATATATATATATATATATATATATATATATATATATATATATATATATATATATAGTCAAACCTAATGAGCCAGACACACCTACCAAGGTTTCACTTAGGCAGATCGTCAGGGTAGGCAGATCGTCAGGAGCCGACCCTGACGATCTGCCTAAGTGAAACCTTGGTAGGTGTGTCTGGCTCATTAGGTTTGACTAGGTTTGCTCTACGCTTGTATTGAGCTCTTTAGTTAGTTGTTTACTCGTATCGGGGTTTTTTCTTTGGGCCTTGAACCTGTATCTGTGCGATTATTTTCGACAGACTTTCATGTTCCTGGCTCTTTCTTTTTTTAAAACCTTCTTTTCCTTCGTGATTGATTTGGCTGTTGTTAAATCAAGAGTTCGAAGGTTTTTCGACACGAGTATAGTTACCTATATTTATATATATATATATATATATATATATATATATATATATATATATATATATATATATATATATATATATAAATATATAAAGGGAAGAGGTTATAGTAGTTCCAACGAGACAAAAGAGAGAAACCGCAAAAGTTTTTGGTTGTAATGTGGATTTTAAAAAAAGAATATTATGCTTTATTTTCCATAATGGAAAATATAATATGGAAAATAAAGCCTAATATTTTTTAAAAAACACATATTACAACCAAAAACGTTTGTGCTTTCTATCTTCTTTTTATATATATATATATATCTATATATATATCTATATATATATCTGTCTATCTATATATATATCTATCTATCTATATATATATATATATATATATATATATATATATATATGCACACAGTGTGGGCATATAAATTAACATTATGTGGAGAGTGACAGTTTCGTACCCATAGCATGCAGTATTTATATATATATATATATATATATATATATATATATATATATATATATATATATATATATATATGTATATATATATATATATATATATATATGTATATATATATATATATATATATATATATATATATATATATATATATATATATATATATATATATACATATATATATATATATATATATATATATATATATATATATATATATGTGTGTGTGTGTGTGTGTGTGAATCTTGGATTGAGAGCCGAGTTCGAATTCTAGTTGGATCCGTTACATTCACTTACGTGCTAATACTTTTGTAAAAAGTATGAATCCTCTTCCTCTCCCCCACCCCATCTATGTGTAAATAGCAAGAAGACTGGGTTCTATAGCTTTGTGTGGCAACCGGTCTCGGAGAAATTCACTCTGAATTCAAAACTGTATGAATTCCCTGGCTTAGTAGATATTATTATACGGCTAAAAAAAATAATTAAAAATTAGAGTTGGAGCCTCTAAGTTAGTTCACCCCCCTCTTTGCCACCAGCGACGGTGCTGGTGCGAAACTGTAATGTTGTTCCTGCTGTTCCTTTGGATCCATAATCGATCTGGAGAGAGGGCCATGCAGCATGGCTAACATCTTATATTACATACCATTCTGTTTAGATGGGATCAAATCCATGATCATTCCTGACTGGCGGAGGTCTATCTTATCTGATATAAATATATATGCATACATTGCTGCCGTATATGGCCTGGTGCCACTTCTGCTGGTATCATGGTTCTTGATAAGATCCAAGGACGGATATACACTGTAATTGGCCCTGATCTGGCATCTCGTCTGCAGTCGCTCTCTCACAGACGTGCCGTTGCCTCCCTCTGTCTTTTTTACAAATACCTTCATGGTAACTGCTCAGATGAGCCGCTTTCGCTGGTTCCCAGACTTCATGAATTTGAGCGTTCTACTAGGCTGGCATTTCGCTCAAACCCTTTCACTGTCGAAACTGTTAAAATGTAGCCGTTTCTTCTACTCCAATAGCTTCATTTTTCGCACCTGTTGCCTGTGCAACTCCTTTCCTTTTTCCTGTTTCCCAGATAGCTATAATCTCCAACTATTCAAATATAATGTCAATCGACGTCTCCAGATGCCTTGATCTATCCCCTATCCTTCTCTTCATCCTTTCCTCTATCACTCCTATTTGGTCTCACTCCAATTCTCTGTAGTGCCTTGCGTGCTAGTGGCTTCCGCCTTGCTTGGGGTGAAACGCTTAAAAAAAATACATACACATATATAAAACCTATACATGCAAATCTATAAAAAGTTTGGCATAATGCCACCATATACATTAAATCCGTTAGTAGGACGGCCTCTTACGTTTCATTTTACTGATGGCACACACACACTAAATTCATCTTTTCAAAAATTTATACAAATGGACGTTCTCTTCGTCGAATCACTTACCCGTATGAATGCCCAATGACAAGGTTTTTCTTTTTGCAATATCTATCAAAGATGGCGATTACGTCTGCCAAAATCTCCCGGAAGTGATATGCCCTCTTCTTGAGCGGCACTTCGCTCATGCCATGACCAATGAGATCGGGGGCTACGATTTCGAAACCGAGGCTGGAGAAGTAGTTGATTTGCGTCTGCCAAATGTCCGAGCTTCCGCCGACGCCGTGGAAAAAGAACAGCACAATATTCTTGAGGGCTGACACCGAACGAACTCCCATCTTGAACAACATTCGTTTCTGCTCTTTGGACAAGTTGGAAGGAAAGGAATTCGACTTGACAAAGCGACCTGCAAGAAATAAATTAGATTTCGTTAAGGAAACGTTATAAAGAAATACTGAATCCATCGGCCGATAAGGAGTGCAACTCCCCTTCAATAAGAAACTTTCTGACTCCCCTCCGCTCCTGATTTCAATACAAAATCTATTCGAAACATCTCCAGCAATCTTTGATACTGTGTATGCGTGAACAGATACTCTTCGGTGAGTTTACGCATGTTGTTAAATATAATGTAGTTGAAATGAAATTCATAAATAATTTTTTATGCTTGGATAAGGAATGTTACATAATAGTTTATAATATACTATTACTTTTAAAAAAATTGTATTTTCCTTTGACTTCCTCATTTTGACCTTTGAGGTCAGATGCTGGACAAAACAAAGGAAGTCGTTTTCGATAGGTTATAACTAGCGTGGGAATGTTCGAGAGATAGAACAGGATTTCAGGGAGTTATGTAGACGTGTTGTATAGTGTTTGGTTTGGTTTGGTTTGGTTTGTTTTACGGCATATCAACCTCAATGGGTTATTTAATGCCAACAAAATTTGTATTGCTGGTATTATGTTTTTCTTTAAAAATCTATTTCTGGGAATATTTTTTCTTGAAGAAATCTATAGCTGGTCATATTTTTTTCAAAGAATGTATAGCTGTTTGTATTGCTGGTATTTTTTTAATGTATTGCTGATAATAATTTTTCCTTCACAATTATTGCTGGTAATAATTTATTTTTTTATTATAATGTATTTCTGGTATTAAAACTTATTTTTACACAAGTTTGGGTGTTAACTATTTGCCTATAGCTGGGAACCTAACAGGTGCTACCACCCCGGGTCAGGGTGGACTTGGGAAGACCATCAACTAAGAAGTGGTTCCACGCTCCTCAAAACCTCCTGATCAGAGGGCTTGCTGTTGGGTGTAGTTTATCGTCTTACCCAGGACGCGGATGTAGCTTATCGTTATACCCAGGACGAGTTATATAGTGTATGGAAACTGCTCCCCAGTGGGGTGGGATAGCAACCCCATTGGCTAGTTAGATGTACCAGTCGACGTGGTTAATAAAATAAGAGATAAGTTCAAGATCCCTTTTGTTGAAGTTCTCTTTAAACTCCGAACAAAGCACCTGGCGATCAACGGCCAAGAAAGAAAAGACAACGTGACGAGTGAATCCCGACCGTCGCCCCAAGACCAACCCACCACGAAAGGGTGATACAACGTAGTGACTGTTAGTCATCATACAGTGGCCTTACTGTACTGAGGAAACGTCACATCCGAAATGATCAAGCGTGTAATTCATTGGAAAATAAATTCATTTACAACTATCTTAGTAAATAGATGACTTTCTCAAAAATGACCTGGGTAAAGGCATAGATCTAGCTCCTTTTCCTCGCTATGGGTAAAATAGCAAGTTAGACCTAGTTCACTAACCTTGACTAGCATCCAGTCTAATAGAAACATATCACAAACCGTGGATGTGATAACGGGATAGCATTCTGCTATTTTTTTATGGTAACTCCTAGATAACAAAAAAAAGAGATTGTAGAGAGCCATGGTTATCTGCGTTTTCAAGTGATATGGTATAAAGAAATAGCTTTAGTAAGATTTTACTTCTTTTTAAAATATATCTTGTAAAATATGAACATTTTTCAAACTTGGCCAACCGTGGTTGATAATTTCGCGGATGGTGATGTACTGCCTGTAGATTTTATTTCTTTCTTTCGAAGAAGAAATGAAAAAGTGAAGAAAAGCAAAAACACCATCGTGAATTCTGCATATGAGTTTTTTGTCGGAAATTTCATGTGCCGATTTGTAGTTGTGTCTCGTTAACTCTTACAGGAGTTATGTATGTACTTCAGGAAAGAGAGAGAGAAAGAAAAGGAAAGGTAGAGAGGGTGGAAAGAGAGGGAGAGAGAGGGGAAGAGAGAGGGAAGGAAAGCGAGAGAGAGAAGGAAAGCGAGAGAAGAGGAAGAGAGGGAGAGAGAGGGAAAGAGAGAGAAGGGGAGAGGGAAAGAGAGAGAAGGAAAGAGAGAAAGAAGGAAAGAGAGATAGAGGTGTAAGAGAGATAGAGGGGGAAGAGAGAGAAGGAAAGAGAGAGGCCAAGAGAGGGGGAAGAGAGGGGGAAGAGAGGGAGAGATGGGGAAGAGAGGGAGAGAGGGGTAAGAGAGGGAGAGAGAGGGAAAGAGAGAGAAGACAAGAGAGAGAGAAGGAAAGAGAGAGAGAGGGGTAGAGAGGGAGAGAGAGGGAAAGAGATAGAAGGAAAGAGAGAGAGTGAAAGAGAGAGAGGGAAAGGGAGAGAGGAAGAGAGGGAGAGAGGGGAAAGAGAGAGAGAAGGAAAGAGAGAGTGTGTGGAAGAGAGAGAGGGAAAGAGAGAGGGAAGAGAGGGAGAGAGGGGGAAAGAGAGAGAAGGAAAGAGAGAGAGTGTGTGTGAAAGAGAGAGGGAAAGAGAGAGAGAAGAAAAGAGAGAGAGAGAGAGAGTGTGTGTGTGTGTGTGTGTGAGAGAGAGAGAGAGATGGAAAGAGAGAGGAAGAGAAGAAAAGAGAACCAGAGAAACAGAAATTCAAGCTAAGGTGAGCAGAGAATATATTTCTACAAGGCGTCATCAGATTTGTATACTTAAAAAAAGAAAAGAAATTCTTCTAAAATCTAAGAAAGTCGATATAAGATTGATCTTTCCATGCAAAATGTTAATTTACCCGCCTCATTAATTCGATTCCATTCAGGCGTCTTAAAGGAGAGCGACAGATTTTACAAAATTGTGAGTCGCGTTTCACAACTTACCGATGTACTTGAGTCTTTGATTTCTCAATTACTTCACAATGTTCACACTTTGACGACATGATTTTTTTCTCATCTCATTCTTCGAATGTGTCGAAAATTCTGACAGCGTAACGATTTGAAGAAAAATCGGTTTGACGCGTTGACGGATGCTGTAGTGTGTCATACACGATCTTCCCATACTTCCATGTCCATATACATGACTTCTCAGAATCCATATATACAATTTGCGATGAGTAAATTGTCGCCTTTCTATATTTTAAATTTGGCGCATGCGCGTTGTTTGTTTTTAATTCTGTAGACGGCACAGTATAGTAGGGTCAGTTGGGCACCGTCTGTGAGAAAACGAGCACCATAACGCAATTCATTGCGCCAGAAATTTGCAAATGACATGCTGTACTGCTTGGCATTCGAGCCGGAAGCTCTAACACGAACATTTCAGAATGTTTTGGTGTCAATCTGAGGACAGTGCAGAGAATTAAGAAAGATATATCCAGTCAATATCATGGTGTTTGGAGTGATCACTAGTAGTGGCGACCTTATGCCTCTATTCATCTTTCTACAGGGCCTTAGACTCAACACGGAGGCCTACATCGAGAGCCTTGAGGAGGTAGTGCTGGCCTGGGCAAGGAGGGTGGCTGCTGGAAGACACTATGTTTGCCAACAGAACTCTGAATCGTACCACACAAGCACGAGAACCCATTCATTGCAGTCAGTAAATATCTGCAGTCACATCACCCTTTACATCTGGACACCTAACTCCCCAAACTGCAACCCCCTTGATTATTATGTCTGAGGCGCAGTTGAGCGAGAGAGCAACAAATCTACTTGTAACACAAAAGATGAACTGAAGGCAAGGATTATGGCAGCATTCACCAACAAGGAGACCACCGAGAAGAGCTGCAGGAAGTTCAGAAGTCGTTTTGGGGGCCGTCGTTGAAGCCAGTGGTAATTTTAGTGTATAAATTTACTCTTTAGTATTTCAATATATTGTCGTGTAATTTTGTTAAATATACCATTTAAAATGAGATATCAGTGTTATTTTCAGGTTTGTATAATGTAGACGACAATTTATCCATCGCACCCTTCAATAAATTTAAAGCAACTGGAAAACGTTTTTGTGACCTGTTTCATCCGATGAAGTTCTAACTGGAAAAACGCGTCACAAAAAACCTTCGCAATTTGTCACAGACACACACACACACACACACGCGCACACACACACACACACACACACACACACACACACATATATATATATATTAAATGATTTAAAATATGGTGTCTTCGCTACACAGGAATTACCATGTTTCAAAAACCGAAGCTAACAACTTCAAATTTAATTATATAATTAAATTAAAAGCATTAGTCTGTTTTGTCTTTAAGCGAATTCTGGAACTAAATTCGCTTAAAGACGAAACAGAACTAATGCTTTTAATTTAATTATATAATTAAATTTGAAGTTGTTAGCTTCGGTATTTGAAACATGGTAATTCCTGTGTAGCGAAGAAACTATTATTTTAATTAGTTAATTTATAATATTTATGCTCTGTAAATTTACATTGAGCACTGTTTTGTAAAAATAAAAATATCAATAGGAACACCGGATTATATATCTTACTGTTCTTCCTTTTTATTACTATATATATATATATATATATATATATATATATATATATATATATATATATATATATATATATATATATATATATGTATATTTGTGTGTGTGTGTTTGTGTGTGTGTGTGTCAAATGCGTTGTCTAACAGAAGTAATTCGGCTGAGAACAATAATTTAATGAATCCAGAGTGACTAAACGACCAGTACTAATGTATTGAGATTTCGGCGTCAACAGAAGCTTACATTAATAATTCTCTAAGAATACCACGCAAATCTTGTGCTTCCTCCTTGAATGATGTCTGAGACGGGAAGGAGGTAACCCTAGTGCTACTTTTTGTCCGGTGCTATTACGAAAATAGATTCAGTATGGAAACTGTGTCACTGTAATCCGAAGGTTCGAAAGAATATAGAAATACGTCCTTCAGTATCTGTCTATATTTCTGAGATGAGGTATTATGTACACTATTTACATTATTCAGACTATTGTCCTCATCTTTGTCGCCATATTTATTACAATGATTCGGCCTTTCAGTATTTGTCTATATTTCTGAGATGAGGTATTATGTACACTATTTACATTATTCGGACTATTGTCCTCATCTTTATCGCCATATTTATTACAACGTTTCGGCCTTTCAGTATTTGTCTATATTTCTGAGATGAGGTATTATGTACACTATTTACATTATTCGGACTATTGTCCTCATCTTTGTCGCCATATTTATTACAACGTTTCGGCCTTTCAGTATTTGTCTATATTTCTGAGATGAGGTATTATGTACACTACTTACATTATTCGGACTATTGTCCTCATCTTTGTCGCCATATTTATCACAACATTTCGGCCTTTCAGTATTTGTCTATATTTCTGAGATGAGGTGTTATGTACACTATTTACATTATTCGGACTAATGTCCTCATCTTTGTCGCCATATTTATTACAACGTTTCGTCCTTTCAGTATTTCTCTATATTTATGAGATGAGGTATTATGTACACTATTTACATTATTCGGTCTATTATTTACATTATTCGGACTATTGTCCTCATTTTTGTCGCCATATTTATTACAACGTTTCAGCCTTCTTAAGGTGGTTGGAATGCCTTTATTTCGCTCACTGTGGTAGACTGTTCTAGTTCCACGTGCCATGTTTTAATGGATATCAGTTATCAGTTATCTCCTGTTAATTCCCCTCTCCAAGTTCTCCACTGCCTTAACCGGGTATTGAACTCACACTCTTTGGGTCCTGTCACTGGATCTAACCAATTCATTTAACCCCTATGCCATGTGTCCTTGATTGTGAGTTCAATACTCGGTTAAGGCAGTGGAGAACTTTCAGGGGGAAATTAACAGGAGATAACTGATAACTGACATTCATTAGACATGGCACGTGGAACTAGAACAGTCTACCCAAGTGAGCGGTTCAGTTCGACATTCCAACCACCTGAAGAAGGCCGGAGCGTACAACGGCCGAAACCTTGTAATAAATATGGCGGCAAAGATAAGGACAATAGTCCGAATAATGTAAATAATATAAAGATGTCCTTACAAAACTTAAGGTAAGATTTAAGAAACAGGAAAATTCTTTATAAACAAAGAAAAGGGTGCTAAACTGTTACGTAATATCGGTCCCTTATGCAGAAAGAGACTTAAGACAACAAAAATGTTCTACAGAAGGATGCTGAGTATAAAATGAAGCGAACATGTGAGCAAATATAATGTTTTAGAGAAAATGAAAAAAAGGACGATTATAATTAGCATCAGAAGGAGAAAGTTGAAATTTCTAGGGTGCGTAATGAGGATAGAGGGCTTGGAAAATTTGATACTCACAGGACATATTGAGGGCAGATAATCAGCTGAAAACAACACAATCTCCCTAGGAAGCTTGAGTAAGCAGATGGCAGAACAGGGTTGAGAAGAGATAAGAAAAAGTCAAAATTTAGAAAATACAGAAAATTGGGGAGAGCCATGATCATCAGCCTTTTAAAGGGGCACGGCACATTAGAAGAAGCAGAGTCTTTGCATACGTACCACCGAGCTTCTTGTTCCGAACAAGACTGATACGACATTTTGCTGGAAGCAGTCGCTAGTTCTCTTTTATTCGGGACAGAAAACTATTGAAAGCGTGTTCATTGCATCCCAAACTTTGTCATTGGGAATTTTCACATTACTTTTATTCGAAGACAAGTTACGTTCAAGACAGACGAACTGAGTGACCATTTTAAGTTTGCTGTACAGGGGATTGATGGAGGCTTATTGATTGAAACACGCGATCACTATTTTGTATGCATTTTGACTGTGTAGCTGGATACAGCTATATCGATCTTATATGTTCGAACTCTGAAAGATATATATATATATATATATATATATATATATATATATATATATATATATATATATGTATGTATGTATTATCATAATACGCAAGAGCTACCCGTGTGTACATACATATATAAGATAATGCAAAATAATTTTCAGTTAAATACAGAAGAATGAATAATTTTTAATAGAATTTCACTGTAAATAATGTTTTTTCTCATAACATCAAGGTGTATAATTTTTCAAATTCTCCCTCACTATTAGTAGCTCAAAGCTAATACTTTGTCTCAATGTGAGGCATACCCGAAAGCTGCTGTTCCCTTACGCGCGGACACATACACACACTGATATATATATATAAGTGGGGGGAAAGCATGTTAAAAAGCGAAGAAATAATCTTCAAACACGGGTCTACAAATTTAAATAAATTTTGTAATTGAGTACTTGTTTTCTTTCGAGATGTAAGAAACTAATTACAAAGGTTCTTGTGAAATAAATTCACACAAATATATTTTTTGTTTCATTTCTTTACAATACAACCTAATCAATTTCATTATTATGATAGAAAAAACAGAATATGTCTACATACAGAGAGTGTGACATATTTATGTTGTTTGATAAATGCGTATAATTTTATAGTAGTCAGCATGTTTTTTGTTTACAAAATTCCGTTGGTATCTTTCAAGTGTGCTTAATTTACTTTAAGATTGTTAGACTTTGTAAGAAGTTACTCGAACAAAATGTTGAGCAATATATGACAGAAAAAACTTTGAGAATCCAGCTTGTACACAACAACGAACAACCGACCCTGGTCAAAGGTTTACGAAAAAAAGTTAAAAATGAATGTTAAACATCACGGATATTTATTAAAAAAATAGAAAACGTCGAAAAAGCTAAATATTAGCCTATTGAACCCAAAGGTTTATTGGTTAAAAATATCTGTTTTTAGGAGGGAAATTATTGTTTTCTCAAATTTCGCTGTACACAACAAACATAGTTATTTGGTTTATCAAGGCCTTCAGCACGTTTGAAATAACGTAGTTGATTGGTTAATATATTCAAATCAGAATCCTATGATTTGCAACAAAATGAGTCAATTTTGAGGTTTAATGATATTAAATCTATTGAAATTTTCTACTATTCTTCGGGGTTTCACATATATACGTGCTTGGGTACATTTGTGTGTTGACCTGTGTGCCTGTGTGTTTGCGTGTATATCTATGTATGTGTGTGTGCGTTCCTCTAGGTTTAGAAGCACATCTGTATTCTTATGTTAACTATCGTGCGCTTTCAGTAACGGGACATATTTGTAAGATTAATCGGCGATGGGAAAAAAACACAGTTATTGGACTAATTCCTTTTCCAGTGTCATAAATAATTAATGAACAGAAACCTCTTAAGCCAGATTTTTAACTTGAATATTGAATCCATTTTTCGTGCCGGCCAATATTAAATAGCATTCCTGCCACACACACGCACACAGAAAGACAGACACACATACACACACACACACACACGCACACACACACACACACACACACACACACACACACACACACACATATATATATATATATATATCATCTGCATGCAAAATAGGCTAAAAATAATGGAAGCCTTATTAATAAAAACAAAAAAAAACAACACTTAATAATATTAACTTTGAACATGGACATAATATCTTGACCGAGTTTTGAAAAATGAAAATATTTTATAAAACATACGTATAACAAACTATTTTTTTATTTTAACAGTTAGAATATAATCCTTGAAAATGGCTAAATGTATAGCTGAAAGCGCTCGGATAAAAAGAACATTCGGACAGTTTTTATATAATTTACCATCTCAAAAAAAAAAAAATTAGATCTCATGAGAAATTGTATAAAAAAGTTAATAAAAGCACCATGTCTGTCGTTTTCAATGGAATGGGCATATATATATATATATATATATATATATATATATATATATATATATATATATATATATATATATATATATATATGATTATATATATAATAGGAAAAGGGACGAAGGAAACTTTATAAATCTAACATGTTTCACCTTTTTTAAAACTTCATCAGAAATTGAAATAAGCAAGAGGAAAAACATTATCGTATTTTCTTTTATCGACGTAGCTTCAATAAAACATGTTAGATTCATAAACCTTTACTATTTGTTTCTTTATCCTATCAACTGGTCAGATTTCCAATCCATATTTGATCTCAATTCAAACACACACACACACACACACACACACACACACACACACACACATATATATATATATATATATATATATATATATATATATGTATGTATATATATATATATATATGTATATATAACGGCATACAACATAACATTTACGCTCAGCGTCAATCTTTCAGTCAAACTGAGATTTCTAAAACACCCAACTTTTCGTACAAGAAGAACAATCAAAGAAAACTTCATGTATACCATTCCATAGAGCATGTAACGCGACCTCCTCCACTGTTTGTGAAAAAATGGTATTTCCTGTAATGTTTAAGGTCAGGGGTAACGAAATCAAATCTCCAGCTATGCAGCACAAAAGAAGCCACTATACAGGAGGAGATCTTTCAGGTCTCTTGCTATTTCAGAATTTGCTCAGATTCAATTCTACGGGCGATTTGTAAACGTTTATTCAATTTCTCTCCAAATTCTCCGAGAACTTTAGCATTTTGCCTCACTTCTGTGTCGGCTTAACATCAAAGAATTCTAAAATGCTTTTTCGACTTTCTTTAATCAAAAGAAATTTCATTTGAAAGGTTGCGTTCGAAGCTTTCCATTTCTAGAACTTGGGAATCTCTGTCTTCTCTAAGAGTAAAATGGTAAAGAAACACTTTTCTTTAAATGATGTACGATTCGTCGATTACTTAATTTTTTTTTCTTGTTGATAACTTCTACATTTAACTTAATTCGGTATCAGATCACAAAATGTGACGCCCTAAAATGGCTGATCGCATTTTTATTGCAACGATCTTGGAATATGATATGTCTATGCCTCTTGGGATACGATATGACGATAGCTCATCTGTGGGCTCTATGCCACTATGAGATGTGTCTATTTAGTAAAAACACTTGTCTTTATTTTTTTTAGTGGAACCAGAGCACGCATACGCGAGTCACGTGATATACATTGTCCAATGGGAAGGCATAATGGACATTTGAAATCTTCGTCAGTTCACGTCTCCGGGTCGATATTAAGCATTGCTTGAGGTTTACTTTGGAAACAGTAAATGTTATGGAAATGGTTTTGTCATGAGTACGAAATGGAAGAATAACATACATAGATGTTGGAAAAATAATGTTCTTCATTCTTGAGAAGTATATATAATGAACAAGGACGTTAAAAGAGCTATCAATAAAATTCGATTATTCCCCTAAAAAGACCTTCGAAGACCTTTGATGACGTTTTGAGACTTAACAAAGGACACGGAGCTTTTCGAAGGAATGTATTATCTATTTACAAAGTTGTTGACTGTTTTACAGTGTTTCTTCAAGTCGAAACATCTCTGATGATGATGATGATGATGATGATGATGATGATGATGATGATGATGAAGTTTGCATGTTTTTCGAACCTGACCCAAAATTAGTGTAAAAATACAATTTGAAAAATCCTGTATCTGTCTATATTTCTCGAAAAGCGATAATAACAACAAAAATTGCAATATGTGCTCTGATAAAAACATGATATGATAGCAGCAAAAATTGCAATATGAGCACTGGTAAAAAATGATTGCTGAAGACATTAGGTTTATAATAACCAGAAATTCAATCACGCACTTCAAGGACACATGGCACAGTGGATAGTGTGAGATCAATACCAGGCTAAAGAGAAGTTTCAGGGGGAAATTATCAGGAGATAACTGATAACTGACATCCATTACACGTGGCACGTGGAACTAGAACAGTCTACCCCAGTGAGCGAAATAAAGGGTTCAGTTCGACATTCCAACCACCTGAAGAAGGCCGAAAGCGTACAACGGCCGAAACGTTGTAATAAATATGGCGACAAAGATGAGGACAATGGTTCGAATAATGTAAATATTGAGAAATCCAGTAAAAATTTAAATATAATGACTGTCGAATGTTTTCGTATGCTGACTACAGTTTATAGGAAAAGGGGGCATGTCCCTTGCACGTGGACCAAGAGACACAGGGACGATTGAGGAGCTGTCGAAGATTATGAACGATGCATGCTCGGATATTGGGAGGCATAATTGGTCTAACGGTCGCTTTATCGGATGGAGACGATTTCCGCATTCACTTCGATTCTGAGTCTTCAGTATTTTTGAACGATTCTTTTTACGAACGTTATCGATGTGCTTGAACATGCAAAATGTTCATCATATTTGACATTCCTTTTTTTCTGTCACACCTGCACACATACATAAAATGCACACATACATAAAATGCACACATACATAGACAAGAGTGTTTATAGACGTCGCACACACATATGCACACTTATACAGCCAGATAGATTTAACTTGTACTAGTCATAATATATATTTCCTCCAAAGACCCTAAATACATCTCTTAGTTCTTTACTTTCCCCTTTTTTCTTTTTCCCTTTTTTCTCCTTTTCCTTTTCCCATATGATTTCCATTTAGTTGACAGATTAAATAGGTCAATGTCTCATCCTTACCTCCTCCTTCCTCAATATAAAGTATTATAATGAAAAGAAATATAAAAATAAATTTTAAAACTCTCCATTCCCTCTCTAAACTCGACCATGTCTCTCATACCATTCCTCACCACCCTCTATGTCAACTTATATAAGCTTAATACTGCCCGTCAAAAGTGTAAATATAAAATTCATTTTTCGTTTCCCTTTTTGAAAATGAAGTCTGAAGATCCAGAAAAAATTAAAATTCTCTGGTGAAATAAATTATTACAATGGAGCCTTAAAGTGGTCTGTTTTTCTTTTAAATTATATATATATATATATATATATATATATATATATATATATATATATATATATATATATATATATATATCATCTCTCTCTCTCTTTCTCTTCCCCACCAATTTTTTTAAACCTTATATTGATATTTTTGTTTTTCTTTCTTTTTTTTAAATATAAATTTTTTCCTTTCCTCTTTTCTTTTTTTTCTTTATCTCCTTATTCCTTTTGTCCAAACTGACTCCTTTATTAAAAAAATCCCTTCGGTCTAAAGAGATGAATATTTGTCTATAAATAAATGAAATGCAATATAACCGAATAGATATGTAAGGATCGTCCGTAAAAATTATTACATATATATATATATATATATATATAAATAATTAAGTAATTCATTGAGTCTGAAAGAAACCTTAGCAGAATGCAGAAAGCACTGGACGGCCGTTTCGTCGTATATTTGGGCAGTGCGCATCCTCTACCGAGAATGCCAACTGTTCCAACGGGCCTCGTTGACGAAGAGGTAGCAAATCAGACTCAATATAGCACCAATCGCTCACATATTCCTATTTTTGAACTCAACTGAAATTCTCTGTAACCATAGGACTGTGCCCCAGGAGCCACGACTGCTATCACCAAGCCGCTCAAACTGAAGCATTAGAAGCCGGATCAATCAATGATATACACATGATAGAAATTGTTAGGAGGATTTGATAATTATAATTAAGTAATTCATTGAGTCTGAAAGAAACCTCAACAGAATGCAGAAAGCACTGGACGGCCGTTTCGTCCTATATTTGGGACTCATCAGCAGTGCGCATCCACTACCGAGAATTGAAACCCTGACAGTTAGGTTGTCAAGCAAACGACATACTAACTGTTCCAACGGGCCTCGGTGACGAAGAGGTAGCAAATCAGATTCAATATAGCGCCAATCGCTCACATATTCCTATTTTTGAACTCAACTGAAATTCTCTGTCACCATAGGACTATGCCCTCAGCCGCTCAAACTGAAGCATTAGAAGCCGGATCAAGCAATGATATACACATGATAGAAATTGTAAGGAGGATTTGATAATTATAATTAAGTAATTCATTGAGTCTGAAAGAAACGTCAACAGAATGGAGAATGCACTGACGGCCGTTTCGTCCTATATTTAGGACTCATCAGCAGTGCGCATCCACTACCGAGAATTGAAACCCTGACAGTTTAGTTATTAAGCAAACGTCGTACGGCCGTCCAGTGCTTTCTGCATTCTGTTGAGGTTTCTTTCAGACTCAATGAATTACTTATTTATATTTATCAAATCCTCCTAACAATTTTCTCTCTCTCTCTCTCTCTCTCTCTCTCTCTCTCTCTCTCTATATATATATATATATATATATATATATATATATGTATGTATATATACGAGATTTGATCAAAACGTATCGGGACTGTTGCTATGGTAAGAAAGCTAAAGTAAAGCCACTTGGCACAAAATGTCCTTGAACTGTGTAGCACACACACACTAAGTTGTAACGTTTTCGTCGATTTCTCTTGTTTATAGCTATGCTTGGGAGGGAAAGTATGTAGATTGTAGTCGTTTCAACACATCAGGTTCCATTGGTGGCCATGGCTTGTGCAGCGATCTTTTGCCAAGCAAATCATTTCCCACGTTTGGCAATCACCATATTCTCCAGTTCCTGATCATTGTGACTTTTTCCTCTACAAATTTGAAATTCCATTTGAAATGAACAAAATTTCAAGACGTCGTCGACATACAAGAGAATGCAACGAGACAGCCGCTCGTGATCCCAAAGAAGGAGTTCCAGGAATGCTTTCGTCAAAGGAAATGACTCTGGATAAAGTCTTTCAGAAGGGTGATTACTTCGAAGGAGATTAAATGCCGGATTGATATGTGATGTAGTTTTCCTTTTATTATGTCAGTCCCGATACTTTTTGATCAACCCGCGGTGACTATGTTTCATAATTGAACGCAATTTTCAGATTATCATTATATTTAGCACTTTTACCCATAAATATAGCAAACTTTAAAAAAGCAATCCCCACCATATATATATATATATATATATATATATATATATATATATATTAATGCATGTTTCATTAAATAATATAGACAAGTTTTGTCTATTTATTTTAAGTAAGTTCCTTTCATATTGTCTGATAATCCTAGTAACATTATCATTAAAAGAAGAAAAAAAATCACCATTTTGATACATGTTTAAATCCAATCTAAGCTTTCGGCTTACATAAGACATTATCAAAGATGACAATTACATTTCAATATATCAAACAACACACGGACAAAACAATAATGATAGTCTGTTTTTGTTCCAATGAAAAATTTCAAAGCAACGACAAACTCATGTTTCATGCAACAAAAACAGACTATCATTGTTGTTTCGTCCGTGTGTTGTTTGATATATTGAAATACACAGACTGGGTTCTATATCCTTGGATGGCAACTGGTCTACCGCAGAAAGAAATGGCAACCTACTACAGAAGCAAGGGCTCCAGAACATATATGGCAGAAGTATTCCATGCAAGGGCGAATGGTTGTTTTATAGATTTGAAGAATGGACTCAGGCGATGAAAACTTTCAGAGAACTAACTTTCCTTGCCCTAGATGAAGCTATTGATAGTTTTTTTAAGATTACATTCTTGGTGAAGTATACACAGATATTATCAACTAATATGCTTCTCAATCGTAAATGTGGACGGGAATATGTGTGTAAATGTTGGGCAATAGGTGATGACTTATTTAAGTTCAGAGTGAGCCTTCTTCATAAAGTGTTTGTCGTACAACCAACATATACAGCTTTTTGCCGGAGATGCACTCTCTCAAGCGAAAATTAAATTGATATATATATATATTTTTTTTGCATTACGTTAATTGGATGGGAGAAGTTATTGCTGATGATTAAGTTAGTAGTAATGAATTTAGTAAATTACATAATTAAATTAATTTTTCTACTGGGTAGAAATAAAAAAAATTAAAAATGAATAAATATAACCACAGTTCTTTTCTTGCTGTCTTTAATCATGAACGAAGAAAACTTATACGTAATTACGAAAGGATCTTGCTGAAGATAAGCAGACGTAACCTGTCTAAATTTTTTAATCAGACATGTTTACATATATATATATATATATATATATATATATATATATATATATATATATATATGTGAAGAAATATAGTCTTAAAGTGTGCTATATTTATGGGATAAAGTGCTCAATATCAGAGACAGAGCGTGTGTAAATATAAAAGTGAACATAGAAGTCAACACTTAGAGGCGACAGTCTGTTTCATGCTAGATGCAATCGTCAGGCAACTAGTTCTGTTCTTTTTCTCGGCTATTGATATATACGGGTCAGTGGTGCATCGTGGGTAGCCTATTTTGGCGGTTATTTTTACCGGAAGTCGTTTATTTGTTTATTTATTTATTTGTGTCAAATTATTTTGCTTGTTTTTATTTAATTTTAATTTTATTTTATATATTTTTTTATTTTATTTTGATCGGTGTTTTTATTAACGTAGTAAAAATTTGTTTATATAGCTTATTGTGGGTAGTCTATTATGGCCGTTATTTTACCGGAAGTAGTTTATTTGCTTATTTATTTGGGTCAAATTTTCAATTTTTCTACTCCTTTACTCATACAAAATAAAAACTGAAGGATGCTGGAAAAAATAAATATTATATATATATATATATTTAACTTATGCAGTGTTACATTAGAACATGCACATATCCACTACATTATTTTACATTTTTGTTTCAACGTCAAAAAAAGGAAGACCTTTTTGGTGTATTGAGCACTGTTTTTAAATTAATGTTTTGAACGCTGTAATCTTACTGTTCGTTCTCCTACACTTTGATATATATATATATATATATATATATATATATATATATATATATATTAATGCACAGGATGGTCGGAAAGTATTGTCACCGTTACATAATATAATTTTGTATTTCAACGCTCTGTGAGGTATTATCAAGGAGAAAGTTTCATATGAACGATATCAGAATACCCATCACTTGAAGGTCGTCGTTCGTAGAGCCTTTATAACAATCAACAAAGAACAGCTTCGTAAAATATCACATAGGACATGGCACCGCATCATTTTGTGCCACGAAAATGATGGTATTCTTATAGACCTTCTTGATGTGTCTCAGTGTCAATGAAAATTAATAAACTGAATCCCGTACATGTGATGTGTATGGCTGTATTACCTGTTCTATTGTTCTCATTAGATTTTGGTAGTGGCGTCAAGTCTTACGGACGACCCTGTCTATTTGGACAGCAACCTTTATTTTAAAGAGCTTTCATTAAATATGACAGATAATGAAGATTTAACGGATATTTTTTTATTAATTTAATAATTTAAATAGCTAAAGAAATGGACAAAAAAAAATTAAGGGGGATAAGCCGAACCAAAAAATGGAGGCAAAACTGAAGAAAAGAAAAATTGATGCAAAGAAGTAGATGACGCGAAGATAAAAAAAAAAAGTTAAAAGAAAGAACAAATAGATATCAATAAGGATTTACTTACTTCCATTGCTGCTCTGCCCACTGACGGGGCCCGGGGTCCGGTTGTTATTAGGAGACGGACCACTACCGCCATTCTTTACGTGATTGCTGTTCGAAGTAGGAGCGTCCGTGACGACACATTTGTTGCCGTAGAAACTGACACGAGGTACATGCAATTCCAACGGTGTGGCCGCAGGCGCATGCGATTTGCCATGTTTAGTCTGGGGCACTTGCTTGTTGCGTAGACGAGGATTGATGTGCTGGATGCGGAGCATGCGCCCCTTTCGCACCTCCACCAGGTCCACATCAAGGCTGGAGTTGGGCGCCGGACAGACCTTGGAGGATCTACGAGGTTTTAAGCACGGAAGAGGCATGTGGATTTTCCCCGTTCAGGGGACTACGGAATGATTCCCTTCCTAATGACCCGCTCTGACATGTCGTCTTGGGCCGCCGACCACACCCTGCTACCTCATGTTGCTCTGTCTCTGCAATCAGAAAATAAATAAAATAAATTAATAAAAATACAAAAGTATGGTAAAAATAAATCTTGTTAATTACTCTAAAAATTAAACCATGGAGAATGGAACGAGAAATCACATCACCATCTTTCTCAAGAAGGCATGACAATTCAAAGATAATAAAGAAAAGAAACATGCGGAGAGATATGATAGTCTATGTCTTGAATGGATAAAATGCATTGTTGGCCATTTTGCTATAAAATTTATTGGTATGGTAATTCTAGGATAAAATATATTGCTGGTCAGTCTACATTATTCGGACTATTGTCCTCATCTTTGTCGCCATATTTATTACAACGTTTCGGCAGTTGTACGCTCCGGCCTTCTTTCAGGTTGGAATGTCTAACTGAACCCTCTATTTCACTCACTGGGGTAGACTGTTCTAGTTCCACGTGCCATGTTTAATGGATGTCAGTTATCAGTTATCTCCTGTTGATTTTTCCTCTGAAAGTTCTCCATTGCCTTAACCGGGTATTGAACACATACTCTTTGGGTCCTGTCACTGGATCTAATCAACGCCTTTATCCACTGTGCCTCAAGAACACATGGCACATTGGATAAAAGGCGTTAGTTAGATCCAGTGACAGGACCCAAAGAGTGTGAGTTTAATCCCCGGTTAAGGCAGTGGAGAACTTTCAGAGGGAAAAATCAACAGGAGATAACTGATAACTGACATCCATTAAACATGGCACGTGGAACTAGAACAGTCTACCCCAGTGAGTGAAATAAATGGTTCAGTTCAACATTCCAACCTGAAAGAAGGCCGGAGCGTATAACTGCCGAAACGTTGTAATATATATGGTGACAAAGATGAGGACAATAGTCCTAATAATGAAAATAATTTACATAATACCTCATCTCAGAAGTATAGACAGATATTGCTGGTTAGTCTGTTTTAAAAATGTATTGTTGGTCATTTTACTATAACTGTGTATGTATTGTAGACAATTTTACTATAAATATGTATTGTTGGTAATTTTTAATATATTGCTGGTGTTTTTACTATAAAAATGTATTTTGTATATTTTCATAGTGTTTTCTTTTTGTTAATGGGTTCGCTATTTGCCCATAGTTGGGACCCTAACAGGTGCTACCACCTCGGATCAGAGTAGACTTGATTCCACGCTCCTCAAAACCTCCAATCTGCCGATCAAAGGCTTTTCTACCGGATGTAGTTCATCGCCATACTCAGAACACAGGAAAAGAAAGAAACGAAAATGGCATCAACAATTTTGTACAATGATGGGAGACAGCGTCGATTGTTTTTAACAACTATGTATATGACTAATAGATGTGTTTGCTTTTTCGTGACTATTTAAAATTTGGTTTGTAATTTTCTAATCGGGCCGGAAATTTTGCAATGATTAAATAATATGAAATAAAAAGAGGATTGGAATGCAAATCTTAATAAAAAAACAAACAAAAGCAAAAAAAAAAAATGCATAGAAAAGACGAAAAATAAAAAGGAAGAAAAATTACTTATGAAAAAGAAAAGAAAGAAAAGAAAAAAAGCAAGGAAGAGAGAACGAAGCGAGAACGAAGCGAGAACGAAGCGAGAACGAAGGAAAAGGTGTTCCTCGCTTTCTTTCTCGAACTATAGTCTCATTGGAGGCAATCTTATAGCTTATAGAAAGCTGTTGAAGCAAGAGTATAGGAATTAGAACACCGGCCATATTCCTGGTTGCACACTTTCTGGTATCCGTGAACAATCACAGGAAAAATAATTAATAAATTCTACGAAATAATGATCCGCTATAATAAGATAAAAGATCATGGAAATTCAAATATACTGAAGAAAATCTGTAAAATCTTCCGTATTGAATCAAAAGAAAACTATATATATATATATATATAAAATGATTTCTTACTGAATAAAAAGAAAATTATATATAAAATGGTAAGAAACACTCATATGCTGAGGTTGCTAAGATCTACGTTTTCTCTCGCATAACATTTATTACAACATATTGTTGCAATACTATTTCATTATTAGCTATTATCATTTCGTATAACATATATTACTGTATATTGTTGTAATATTATATAATTATGAGCTATTATCATTTCGTATAACATAAATTCCTGTATTGTTGCAATACTATTTTATTATTAGCTATTATCATTTCATATACCATTTACTGCAGTATATTGTTGGAACTTTATTTTATTATTAGTTATTATCTTTAATATCTTATTGTGTCAAATTTATAACAAAATAAAACACATTATATATAGATATAGGGTTTAGTTTCAGAAATCATCTACTGGCGACTTAGAATAAAGAGTAGGAATTACCGTAAGGAGAAAAAAGATAAAGAAATGGAAGATGGACTTTTTTTTTAATATACTTTGTGTAAATCTAATGCTTAATGAATGTAACAGTGATTTATAGAAGGCCACAACAAAATAATTGTTCTCCTTCAGATTTCTTGGAAACACATGAATCCACGCTAATTGTTGTTCTTTTTATATAAAGGGGAAAATTTATATAAAAAGAGGAGTGCATTTATTTTCATTGTTTCAAGGCTAAGACCTTGTCAGTAGAATACAGGCTAAAGAGATTATAAAACATGTCATGGGCACACGGAATTCGATTTAAATGAG
>OZ038493.1:5768834-5776334 GCA_964036315.1 Acanthosepion esculentum
TACTACTAATAATAATAATAAAAGCTAAATAATAATAAAACTATCAAAATACAAGGGCCTTGAAATCGAAATCTCAAAAATGTGGTACATGGGAACATCAACAATCCCTGTTGTAGTTGGAGCCCTCGGATTGGTTAGAAAAGATTCCAGTAGACTAATTGAAAAAAGATTGTTCTCACGAGTACAGCCCACACGTTACGAAGGCTTGTATCTATGTATTTTTTTTTGTGTCATTGGAAAATGTCATGATGCCATTTCTAAAATTAGGTCTCTCGTTGGGACCCGGAACGAAATCTGTACGCACCAGAAATCAAAGGAAATAAAATAATAATAATCAACCTCCCAATACGGAAACCTTGAATACTAATTCCCTCTGGAAGATCATCTACCCAGCACCCCAGTGATTTAGAACAAGTGCAGGTTGTGTGACATAAGGAGGAAAATATCATCCCCTATCATGAGCACTTGTAGAATGGTTGCAGAGTAAGGACACAAGCATTACCATCATAAAGTGGCTTCCCATCTGCATTGGTGCCTATGTAAAAATATAGACTTGATATCGATAAGAAACGGTGTTGCCACAAGTTAGAGATGGTCATGAAAATCGACGAAAATTGTGTGGGATTTCTCTATTCGAGGAAATGAAATCCTTGAGGCCGTGAAATCAGACATTACTGTCGTTGACGAAAAAGGAAAAGAAAATATGCCTTCTAAGTAAAATTGAAAACCGTTTGGATGTTAAAAACTAATGTTATACCGATATTCATCATAGTCCTGGGCACTATCAAGAAAGGCACAAGAAATCATAATAACAAAAGCCATTCTAGCCGCTTTTACAATCGATACCAAGCAGGTTACTGTGTAAATCAGTTTATGCTTCAGCTTTAAATATTTATAGTTAC
This sequence comes from Acanthosepion esculentum, assembly GCA_964036315.1. Lineage (NCBI taxonomy): Eukaryota > Metazoa > Mollusca > Cephalopoda > Sepiida > Sepiidae > Acanthosepion > Acanthosepion esculentum. Next base: position 5,769,737 of record OZ038493.1, read on the forward strand.
TGGAGAATCCCTCATATCCGGACCTGATTTTGATGTCTATATTATAACCATTTGGGTGGTGTGTAACTGATTGGAAATGTTCGTTTTTCAGGAAATTTACTTTGGATAATTGCTTCTGCTTATTTCACCCTAATGGCTTTTATTGGCGCAAAAGATGATGGGAATAAGAAGAAAGGATGACAACGAGACACATCTGCAACAAGATAGAGACGAGATGCATGAATGTGATGAAACCTGGACTGAAATTGAAAAAGCTATTGAAAAGGTTGTCAGTTTTATGAAAAGCGATGACGATTGCAATAACGCACGCAGAGTTAAAAAGTGTCTTTCGTTAAAAAAAAAAATATATCCAAGAACAAAAGCAAAACGAAATGCGGAAAAAGTTGAAAATGACATTAAAAGAGAAAGAATTTTCATGCAACAGCGATTAAAAAATCCTCGTTACATTATCTGTTTTGCATACGTGGCATACTTAATTTAATGAATTTTCAGTAACATTACATAATTTATTTCTTTTTCCTTAAAATCAATTCCGTTCACTATTTACATTATTCGGACTATTGTCCTCATTGTCGCCATATTTATTACAACGTTTCGGCCGTTGTACGCTCCGGCTTTCTTCAGGCGGTTGGAATGTCGAACTGAACCCACCCTTTATTTCGCTCGCTGGGGTAGACTGTTCTAGTTCCACGTGCCATGTTTAATGGATGTTAGTTATCAGTTATCTCCTGTTAATTCCCCTCTCCAAGTTCTCCACTGCCTTAACCGGGTATTGAACTCACACTCGTTGGGTCCTGTCACTGGATCTAAACAACGCCTTTATCCACTATGCCCTGTGTCCTCAAGGACACATGGCCCATTCCAACCACCTGAAGAAGGCCGGAGCGTATAACGGCCGAAACGTTGTAATAAATATGGCGACAATAGTCCGAATAATGTAAATAGTGTACATAATACCTCATCTCAGAAATATAGACAAATCAATTCCGTTATATTTCACTCACCATTAGCTTATTTTGTTTACTATAAAACATCGAAAATAAATGTTAAACCTGATTTCAATTTTTTTTTATTTTAATCTAAATATAACCCCTCATATCCGGACTTTGTAACCAATTCCTCATATCCTGAAGGCCTTCTTAGTCCGGTTTCAGGACATATTCATGTTTTTTTTTTTTTTTTTTTTTTTATTAGGAGCTGATTCTTTTCGGCTCTAATGGAAATTCGATGGTGAACAGAAATCTGTCTCTATTTCTGAGATGAGGTATTGTAACTATTTACACCATTTACATTATTCGGCTTGTTGTTTGTACTTTTATTTTCATATTCAAGATGTTTCGGCCGTTTTACACTCCAGCCTTCTTCAGGTGATATACGAAACGGACCTTTTTATTTATCCACTAGGACACGTGGCCCAGTGGATAACAAACTTTGGTTGAAGTAGTCCAGTGACTTGACCCAAAGAGTTGTGAGTTCAATATCTGGCCAAAGCAGAGGTTAACAAAAACTTGGAGAGTTGAGTCAGTAAAGGCAAACTGAGACACGCCGAAAAGGCATGGCACGTGGAACTAGAACAATCTACCCCGGTGAACTAAATAAAGGGTTCGATTCATAATTCGTACGTATTTCACCTGAAAAATGTCGGAACGTACTTCGGACAAATGACAATAAAGATGAGGACAACAGTCCGAACATTGTAAATAGTGTAAATAGTTACAATAGATCATCTCAGAAATATTGACAGATCCTGAAGAAGGCCAAAGCGTACAACAGCCGAAACATCGTGAATATGACAATAAAGATGAGGACAACAGTCCGAATGGTGTAAAGTGATAGGAGATATTCCTCTCACACTATTCAACGGAGAAAGTCAACTTAAAAAGTTACATTGAATTTAAAAACAAAATATGATTTAGCAATAAACTATCAAGTGAGCTTGAGGAAATGGACGGCTGAACAGGGGTTAGAAGAGAGAACGAAAAGACGAAATATATTGAGTTAAAAAGAACAGAAAAATGTGGAGAGCCATGAACGCCAACGTCTTGAAGGGACACAGTACGTAGAAGAATAAGATTATCAAAGTAAAGAAAATATAAACACTGTATATGTTTAGCAACACTGAACACTTTAAACAGAATACTTATATTTACTTTCTGTCTATATTTCTGAGATGAGGTATTATTTACACTATTTACATTATTCAGACTATTGTCCTCATCTTTGTCGCCATATTTATTACAACGTTTCGGCCTTTCAGTATCTGTCGATATTTCTGAGATGAAGTATTATGTACACTATTTACTTTATTTGGACTATTGTCCTCATCTTTGTCGCCATATTTATTACCACGTTTCGGCCTTTCAGTATCTGTTTATATTTCTGAGATGAGGTATTATGTACACTATTTACATTATTCGGACTATTGTCCTCATCTTTGTCGCCATATTTATTACAACGTTTCGGCCTTTCAGTATCTGTCTATATTTCTGAGATGAGGTATTATGTACACTATTTACTTTATTCGGACTATTGTCCTCATCTTTGTCGCTATATTTATTACAACGTTTCGGCCGTTGTACGCTCCGGCCTTCTTCAGGTTGTTGGAATGTCGAACTGAACCCTTTATTTCGGATGATGCATGCGGTGGCAGTTGAGAAGCTTTCTAGTTTTGATATTCATTGCCTTAATGTCAGCTATGGTACAATTAAGGATGTTGAAACTGTATTGCACCACAGGGACAGCCAATGTGGTTATGTTTGATATCCTGTTTTTTTTAATTCAGCTCGGTCTTCAGTACCAGACACACTCCTTTCCTACCGTCTCCTTCATTTTTCTATGCTGTATTCCATCTCCCTTGCTAATCCGTAGCTTCTTATAAGTTTCTTTTTGTTCCAGATCCCTAATGTTTGTGACAAAATCTAAATCTGTTGACTGTGTTTATGTAATTCCCCCTTTCTTGAATGTTACCTTTCTAATCCGAAATCCATACCAATATCGTCATTGAAATATTTTATCGCATTGAGGAGAGCCCTCAATTCATTATCGTCTTTGGTGAAAACTTTGAGATCATCCATGTAGAATAGGTGACTTAATACGTTCTTGTTTACTTTGTATCCATAGCTATTATTGTTTGGTTCACGCGTAAGGATATTAAGGGCAGAAAACAGAAGCGGGAACTGGTCGTCTCCTTGAAAGGTTCCTCATCGAATATTTAGGCTCTTGTAGATGGCAGTTTCTCTTGTCTGATTTAGTATAATGTGGTTTCCATATTACCATGCTGTGTTTAAGTAAATTTGCTACTAGGGAAGAGACTTTTTATATTTCCATAGTCTTAAGGATCCAATAATGTCGCACACTATCAAAGGCTTCACAGTAATCTACCATCATGTGTTGAGATTTCTACCTCTTTTCCTGCAATTTTCCAGGGATCAATTTGTTTATCAATAGTTCATCTTCGCAGTCGTATGAACCTCTTCAACATCCCTTCTGTTCTAGTAGAAGAATGATGTTTGTTTCGATAAAAGCTTAAGTACAGTTCGTCAAGACAGACGTGATCAATTTATACGTGGTGGACAGACATGTTATTGGCCTGTAATTTTTCGGGTCATCTGTTTGACCCGTTTTTTGGCAGGAGGTATGTAATACCTTCAGTAATACATTCTAGGATTTTATTGGGATTATTAATAGGCTTTGATAGAGTTTGTGCAAGGGTTATATGGATTGATGAGAGCTGATAGATCCACGAATCGGGTACACCGTCATTTGCTGGGAATTTCCATTTTGGGGATTTCATTAGAGCTTGCCTAATATTATTCGTGGTTATATTTTCCTATTCTTATAGGGGTTTATCCAATATTCCTTGTTCTCGTTGGATCCATTCTGCATTGGGGTTATATTCCTTTGGGCTGCTCCAAATAGTCTCCCAAAATATCCGCACTTTGTCAATAGATATTGGCTTTTTCACATGTATAAATGCTCTTCCAATTTTCCTGCAAAGATTTCTGAAGGTCCATTTCGAATATGGTATTTTGGTGATAGAAACTACACCTTATTTCATATCGTCATATTCCCTGCGCCTTTAACTGTAGTTTCTCTTTTAATATTTCCTTGATTGGTGGAATTTCTTTTAGCAATTTAATTTAATATCTCTGCTTGATCTTCCTGCATTTGCGTCTTGAGACATCTGGGTTTCTTAAAATCTCATCTTGATATTTCTCATCTGATTTCCTTTTAATTCTATTTTCCCTTCCAAGTTGGTTCTTTTCATTGTCTTGATCCCAACCTTCCCAGTAGCTGCTAAAGCTGTTGCGTTTATGACATTATTAACTTCTATTGTTGACTATGTTCACCATATTCTATGAATATAGAATCTAGCGCAGTACGTAATCTGTTCAATGAAACAACGTTAAAGATTAACACTCAGGAGTCAGACACTCTATTTAATCTGACTATACCGCCAATACCACCAGAAGCTGTTCCGTAATTCTTCAGTCTTCGATATCAAAGGCTGGCAGGGAATATTCCGGAAAAAAACATGGCTGCCTTTATACACGTCTCATTGAATATTTTCAGCCTTCTGATTGGTTAAATCTTCTATTGGTGAACTATAAAATGTGTCAGCTCATTTTGGCTGGCTCACTAGTATACTAAGGTACCCAAAACCCCAACATCTGTGATGTTTCCAAGTGGTTTGTCCGTTAACAGTGTTTGCGGTGCAGCGTTATATATTTGCACAATGTGCTTATTGGATTTTCTCATATGGATTTTTGGGAGCTGATCTCTGTCTAACATTTGTATGAGAGTTACTCTGCTGAGTACTTGGACGACATGGTTTTTTCGCTTCAGTGATTTCGCCTCTGTTGTTTTCAAAGAATTCTACCCTAATGTAATTGGAGTGATCTTCAGTGACATAATCTGGATAACTGTAGGTTATGTAACAGGTAGATTCTTCTGTTTTATTTCCTGGGACATTATTATTTCGTATCTCATTTATTTTAGTTTTTACGTCCTCAGCTGTCATATTCTTTATTTCTACTCTCATCTCTTTATTGTTTGAGTCATGAGTTATTCTATTCTGTTTTATATCTATGTTCATCTGATCTCTTTCTGCACTGGAGTATCTTTTGTTTCGCACGATGTTCCTGTGGGCATTGGTAAGTATGATTGGGTTGAGATGGTGTCTTATTTCGCTTCCTACCATAGTTCTCCATATTTGGTTTTACTTATCCGTGATGTTCTTTTGTGGATTTTTGAGTGTGGTGAAAAAGGGTGTCGCGACTTGTTGATACTCTTCGCAAGACTATTTCGTTCGCTTTCTTTTTATCTGGGTTTGGTGACCAAATATCTCTTCGTTGTTGAAAGACTTTGTTTCAGTGGCAGTTCTTTCGACTCCAAACTGGTTCCTCTCTAAGGTACGTGGCCCTTGTTGAACCGGGTGACGACCTATCCGGTCTGAGTTTTTCTTCGTAATCATTGAGATTTGTAATGTTTTACGTTTTTATCCTTGACCGCCAAGGGCAAAAGTTGTGCAAGTTACAATCTCTAAACGAGTGTCGATCAAGACTATAGAGCTTGTCCTGCCCAGGAAGGGGATTATTTTCAAATGTCCATGGTTCAAGAGTTCACCATCTCGTACTGTATTCAGCGAGGTAGCATAGGGTTATGGAAACGGTATTGAGTGTAATAAGTTTTTGGGAGCTGATCTCTGTCTAACATTTGTGTGAGAGTTACTCTGTTGAGTACTTAGATGATGTTGCTTTTCGTTCCGATGTTTCCCCCCTGTTGTTTTCAAGGAATTCTACCTAATGTATTTGGTCTTCAGTGACATAATCTAGACAACTTCAGGTTATGTCACAGGTAAATTCTTCGGTTGCATTTCGTAGGTGATTATTATTTCATATCACATTTATTTAAGTTTTTACCTCATCGTCTGTCATATTATTTATTTCTACTCCTCTCTTTTTATAGTTTGAGTGATTGTATTCTGTCTTATGTCTAGTTTTATATTTCGCACGATGGCCCTGCGGACATTGGCAAGCGTGTTTGCGTTGAAATGAGGTCTTATTCCACTTCCTACCATTGTTCCCCATATTTGGTATGCCTGATCCGTGATGTCCTTATGTGGATTTTCGAGTGCAGTGAAAAAGGATGTTACGACTTGTTTATACACTTCGTAACACCATTTCGTTCGCTTTCTTTTAGTAGTTGAACTGGCATTTAGTCACTTGGTTTAAGGATGGAAATAGTCCAGGTTTGGTGAACAGATGTCTTTTAGTTGTTGGAAGAGTTTATTCTAGTGACAGATTTTTCGGCCCCAGGCTAGTTCTTCTATGAAGTATTCAATCCTTGTTGACCCGGGTGACGGCCTGAGTATTTGTTGATAATCAATGAGATTTTTAAATTTTTTAAATCCTTAACCGCCAAGAGGTAATTTTGTTCAAGTTATCAGCTCTAGGACGACTGTCGACCAAGAGTAAAGAGCTCGTTCTGCCCATGAGATATGGGAGTGGGGTATATTCAGATGTCCATCGTTCAAGAGTTCACCATCTCGTACTGTATTCAAGGAAGTAGCAGAGGATTATGGAAATGATATTGAGTG
>OZ038493.1:5781334-5786334 GCA_964036315.1 Acanthosepion esculentum
ATTGAGTAGATAAGAGCTGAAACTAAGGGGAGGTATAGAAAAGGCTCTCGGCATATTGCCATTATTTCACTCACTTTTAAGACGTCTACTCAAACACGGGTAGCCAGAAAATATAACCTTTATAGTAAGGTGAGGTAATTTCGTATTAGAAAGATAACACATTAAGTGATTACACATGCGAGCACGCGCACATAGAGCCCCCTCACCATATATATATATATATATATATATATATATATATATATATATATATATATATATACACTACATTTTTCTGGGAAAACGATATATGAATTTATATATTTGAACAACAATTTTTGAAAAATCTATGACAAAATGTAACAAAAAATTAAATTTAAAATTTCAGCGTCACCTCTTTTTTAAGCGCATGCGTAATGAAGTCCTGAAGAAAAAACGCGTCACATGAAAATATTTTCAACATTCATCATAGATTTTAGTAATACTCTCTCTCTCTCTCTCTCTCTCTCTCTCACACACACACACACTCACATATATTCTTATATATATATATATATATATATATATATATATATATATATATATATATAAATCTTACATTTTGAAATTATATTTATAAAGGAATATATAGGAAATTAACATAGGAATCAACACTGCATAATGACTGCCAGCTTCTATGGTTTCTTCGGACCACTTGGTCAGAACATGTAACATTAATTCCAGTGTCCACACTTTCGTGCTCGCTCTCTCACTATCTATCTATCTGCATGGTGGTCCGAAAGTCTTGTCACCCTTACCAAAAAGTAGGGAGAACAATAGAAGAACAAGTAATACAGTAATACAAAAGCACATGAACTGGATTCTGTTTATTCACTTTCAATGACGATGTCGCACATCAAGAATGATTTTCGTGGCAGAAAATGATGCGGCGTCATGTCCTGTGTGGCATTTTTTGTTCTTTTTGTACTTTGTTGATTTTTGCAAAGGCTCTCCAAACAGCGTCCTTCAATTGATGGGTATTATTCTGGTATCGTTCATGTGAAACTCTCTCCTTGACGAGATCAGAAAGAGCGTTGAAATAGAAAGCCTCAGTTCTGTCCCCGCCGTTTCAAGCGCATTCTTTCACATATCCTCCGTCTGTTTTGTGGCGTTAATAAAAATTCAAAAGACTGAAGTCAAATTTTATCTTCTTTTAATCATATCTCGTATCGATAACACACCAGTCTATTTCTTTCTTTCGTTCTTTCTTTGAACACAATCCTTCTTTTTTTCTTTCTTTCTTTCTTTCTTTCTTTCTTTCGTTCTTTGAACACAATATTTCTTTCTTTCTTTCTTTCTTTCTTTCTTTCTTTCTTTCTTTGAACACAATATTTCTTTCTTTCTTTCTTTCTTTCGTTCTTTGAACACAATATTTCTTTCTTTCTTTCTTTCTTTCTTTCTTTCTTTCTTTCTTTCTTTCTTTCTTTCTTTCTTTGAACACAATATTTCTTTCTTTCTTTCTTTCTTTCTTCTCCCTTTCTTTTTCCCTTCAACATTTTCTTTTTTCTTTCTTTCTTTGTTTCTTTTTCTTTCTACAAATAATTTTCTTTTTTCAATACTTTTTCTTTCATTTTTCTTCCGACATTTACCTTTTCTTTCTGTAAATGAAGTATTTTCTCTTTTTTATTCTTTCTTAAAGCTTCCCTCATTTTTCTTAGTTAAAAGGCGTACACTCTTTTTTCATTCATTATTTCTATCTTCGGAAACACGGCATCATTCTTTGTTAAAACTGAATCCATTCTTCGTTTCTTTCTTCATAAACAGTCACACTTTCTTTCTCTTCAAAGACATGCACTTTCTTTCTTTCTTTCCGTCTTTGTTAAAAAATCATCGTTTTCTTTCTTCCACGCTCTTTTCTTAATCTTTCTGCAAAAAGAAAAAAAATCTTTTTTCATCGAAGTTGTACACTTTTTTATTTCCTGCTTTCTAAAAACAAAAATACATTTTTCATTCTTTCTTTCTTTCTTTTTTCTTTCTGTCTTTTTTCTTTCCTTTCTTTCTTTGAACACTTCCTTTCTTTCTGTCTTTCTTTGAACACAATCTGTCTTTCTTTTTTCTTTCCTTTCTTTCTTTGAACACTATCTTTATTTCTTTCATTCCTACCTTTCTTTCTTTTTTCTCTCTTTCCTTTCTTTCTTTGAACATTATCTTTCATTCTCTCTTTCTTTGGATACTATCTTTATTTCTTTCCTTTCTTTCTTTCTTTCTTTTTCCTTTCTTTCTTTCTTTTTTCTTTCTTTGTTTTTTTCTTTCCTTTCTTTCTTTCTTTCTTTGAACACTATCTTTCTTTCTCTCTTTCTTTAAACACTATCTTTATTTCTTTCCTTTCTTTTTTCTTTATTTTTTCTTTCTTTCTTTTTTCTTTCCTTTTTTTCTTTGAACAGTATCTTTCTTTCTCTCTTTCTTTCAAAACTATCTTTATTTCTTTCCTTTCTTTCTTTCTTGCTTTCTTTCTTTCTTTCTTTGAACACTATTTTTGTCTTTCTTTTCTTCCTCTCTTTCTTTTTCTTTCTTTCTTTCTTCCTTTTTTCTTCCCTTTCTTTCTTTGAACACTATCTTTCATTCTCTCTTTCTTTGGATACTATCTTTATTTCTTTCCTTCCTTTCTTTCTTTCTTTCTTTCTTTTTCCTTTCTTTCTTTCTTTCTTTCTATATTTATTTGTTTTCTTTCTTTTAACACTATCTTACTTTCTCTCTTTCTTTGAACACTATCTTTATTTCTTTCCTTCCTTTCTTTTTTCTTTCTTTCTTTTTTCTTTCTTTTCTTTCTTTCTTTGAACACTTTCTTTCTTTCTTTCTTTTTCAAAATCATATTCTTTTCTTTCGCTTCATGAAAAGGTACACTTCGTTTTTCGTTTTTCTTCTTAAATCAAAAACATGAATTCTTTCCTTTTCTCTTTCTTTCTATCGTTCTTTCTTCCATTTGTGCCTTTGTGTTCTTTCGAAAGAAAGCGAATTAAAAATGTCAAATACGAGATTTGCGTTTCTGCCTCAATGTATAAGTATTTCAGCTGTTTTCTCTTTTAACTTTCTTTTGTTCGTCAGATCTCGCAATTTCTCGACCCTCACATAAGAGCCGTAGACATTAACTTCCGTCGATGTTGTGCTAATTTTCTCCAAAGTACACGGTGCTGGTTTTCATAATCATAGCAGCAAGTGACAAGTTCTCCACAGTGCCAGTCACTGAGAAGGAAGAACTTTGTCTCACAGAGGAAGTAGACGCCCCATAGTAGGCGGAAATTTTAAGCATTTTCATACGAGAAAGCAAAACAGAAATGAAATGGGTCATGGCGTATTTCTACAAAATGATATAATTGATACCAAGCAGTCAGCAAGAAAGAAACTTGAGAGTGTCTTGAATAAGAAGAGACATTTGCAATGTGTTTATACGACGGCTCTATGAGTTTGGTGTGAATTAATAGCAGATAAATTATATTGAGAATTCAAATTTAAAGAGAATCTCTTCATCAAAAGTTGTTCCGTCAATATTAGAATACATTTTTTTAACAATTCCCAATATTTATACAATAATTTTGGGTAGAATTTCGTATTATATATATATATATATATATATATATATATATATATATATATATATATATATATATATATATATATATATATATATATATATATAACATAAGCAAGGTGAATTATACTGTTTTTTTTGTTTTTGTTTTTTTTTTGCTAATCGAAATGCTCCTCTGTGGTGAAATGGGTAAAAGCACGTCAGGCTATACGATGTTTCCGTATAAGATACAGGTTCGATTCCTGCCGGAGGACACATATTTTCTATGGCAATTTCTCGGACATTCAGGCCGGTAAATGTTGTTAATACTGTTTATTCTAAACAGAGCATTTACTTAAATATTTGTATCTATAAAAAAGAATGTATAAATATAAAAATGTCTTAACATAATTGTCGGACTTTGTCCACTTCATAATATATATATATATATATATATATATATATATATATATATATATATATATATATATATATATATATGATATATATGATACCAAGTTTTGAATCTGGAGTTCTAAATCGAGTTTGCCCCAAAAGTAGCCTTCTGTCATAAAAGTGCTCCACGCCATAAAATTGACAGAGCATTTGAATATCAATTCAATAACCAGGTGGGCAATGACTGGCCACTACTTAAAGTTTCATGTGTTTTCACAAAAACTTCAGGTAGCCAGTAATATTTACCGACCTCCCCACGAGGTAGAATGTGGCACAAAGCCAAATTTAATGTGTGGCATTCCGAGCCCCTATACTAGGTTCAAAATTTCCCCGAACATCCGCATAAACGGGGTCCGGTCTGTCTACCTCCCAGGACGAAACTCTGCCCATGTGGCTAGCTGCAGCTGCCTACCTACCTTATATTCAGGTAGCCAGTAACTTGCAGTAATAAGATGATTATGCAATATCAGTCCGACTATATATGTCAGTGAGTTCTGGACAATTTTCTCACAGATGAAGAAAAAACTTAAGGCAACAGAGATGGGGTTCTACAGAAGGATGCTGGGAATACCATTGAATGAACACGACAGTTTACATTTCCAGTGTACATGCTCATGAAAAATGTCTTGGAAAATTTATACACTCTCTCACAGGATATATTGAAAACAACAGGGACAGGGGAAGGCGGTGTATAACCAACCTAATAAGCTTATGTAAATGGTCAACAAAACATGGAATAGAAGACATAGCAAAAATAAAAATAAAAATTCTAAGGCTACAAAATATAGGAAATTGTAGAGAGCAATGTTTGACTACATCGTAATGAGACACGGCACATAGAATAAAAATAGTGGGTGATTAGAGACGTTTCGTCTTTCGAATGGACTTCTTCAGATTCAATCTAAATAATACTTTATCGATGAAATCATATATAAGTAGAGGAAAGGAACAACATACAACAAACGTTGGTTATAATTCTAGATCGAGAGAACGCTGAATATAAAGGAGAGCTTAACTT
>OZ038493.1:5788834-5793834 GCA_964036315.1 Acanthosepion esculentum
ATATATATATATATATAAAGTGAACATAGAACTCAATACTTAGAGGCGACAGGCTGTTTCATGCTAGGCGCAATCGTCAGGTGGCCTGACGATTGCGTCTAGCTTTGAAACACCCTGTCGCCTCTAAGTGATGACTTCTATATTCATTTTATATTTACACACGCTCTATCTCTGATATTGAGCACTTTATCCAATAAGTAGAGCACACCTTAAGACTATATTTCTTCATATATATATATATATATATATATATATATATATATATATATATATATATATATATATATATCCGATGCGATGAGAACGAAAGTAATATATAAATTCCAACGTTCACAGCATTAATCCAAAGAGGGCTCGATACCGATAGTAGAGTGATAATTATTTCTTTATTATAATTTTGTCATATAGACAAAACCATTTTACTCACTACAAAGATGCAACTTGGTTTTAGTGCATTTCAACTACACTTTGACGGGTGACAGTCGAAAATGTTTCGACTCTCACCCGTCGAAGTGCAGTTGAAATGCACTAAAACCAAGTTGCATCTTTGTAGTGAGTAAAATGGTTTTGTCTATATGATAAAATTATAATAAATAAATAAATTGTATATATATATTATATATGACGTATATACTCGTGTATCATGCGATTTTTGAAGACCTAATTTTGAAGCTAATTTCAATGGATATATAGCTTGATCAACAGCCTATCTAGAGACAGCCGTACGTACGTTAATGTTACATCTCGTGTATGATGCGACCTCCTTAAATGTAGCTTCAAGATTAGGTTTTCAAAAGTCGCATAATACGCGAGTATATTTCTAAAGATGCTAACAGTTTTCTCCTCTCGTACTTCTCGCCTGTAGAACTCTCTTCCAGCTTCTTGCTTTCCAGTCAACTTTGAACTTCAATGTGATGTCACTCGTTTACCTCCTTCTTAATTCTTCTTCTTGCTCAGTTCTCTTCATTTGATAAAATGTAAAATCACAGTCACTTATAATTTATTGCTTCAAAGCATGAAATACCCAAGTTTCAAAAATCAGTTTCCTTTAGTTTCCTTGCTTCTTTTTCACGTTTATTCGCCCTTCAGACAGCCTGTTCCCAAGCATTGTTACTTTGTTGAACAAACGCCCAGGAATATGACATTCCAGACCACTAAACTCTTAACGTTATCAAATCTAGGGTCAGCCGATATTTACTCTGCATATTTTAATAATATGCGCCCATTTTTAGGCCCTTACCACAATTACACTCAGTAAGGGTCTATCTTGAGTGGCTCTTAGGTTTTCTTTTAGGAGAACCTTTTTCTAAGCATTTCACCCCAAGCAAAGCGGGAAGCCACTAGCACGCAAGGGGTTACAGAGTGTGGGAGCGAGAGTAAAGGGGCGTGAAAGCGGAAAGGATGAAGAGAAGGACAAGGCATCTGCAGATGTCGATTGATATTACATTTGAAGAGTTGGAGATTATAGCTATCAGTGAAACAAGTAATAGAAAGGGAATTCCACAGACGAGAGGTGCGAGGCATGAAGCTATTGGAGTAGAAGAGACGGCTACATGTAACTGTTTTAACAGTGAAAGGATGGGACCGAAATGCCAGCCCAGTAGCACGCTTAAATTCATGGAGTCTGGGAAACTAGCGAAAGTAGCTTGTCGGGGCAGTTACCACGAAAGTATTTTTAGAATAGACAGGGGTAGGCGACAGCATGTCTGTGAGAGCGAGTGTAGACAAGATACCAGATCAGGGCCAATTACATTGCTTATCCGTCTCTGGATTTTGTCGAGGACCTTCACACGAACAGCAAGGGCTCCAGACCATATATGGCAGCAGTATTCCATGCAAGGGTGAATGGTTGATTTATAGATGGACTCGGGCAAGAAAAACTTTCTGGCGCAACACAGGGAACCAACTTTCCTTCATTTCATATCGCACTTTTTTTTCGTGCATTTATTTTGTTTTTCATTTGTTTCTGCTTTCAATATTACGTCGACGGGCATCGACACATGCAAACTTCTTTCATTAAATAACATACTGACCTCAAGCTGCTCGGAAGGTTCATGCTACACACAATTTACACCCCACAAAGCGTTGATTCTTCCCTCCGGAACTCTCAGTGGCTATCTAATGAAGACTGACAACTTTAAAATAAATAACGGTAGGTCAGGAATGAGAATTTGGAAGGCAGGCATCGAATACTTCTATACACTTCATGAATCAAGGAGAAAGAATACATCTTTCAAGTTAATCTGTGTTTATCATTACACACACACACATATATATATATTATATATATATATTATGAAATGGACAAAGTCCGACAATTATTTTAAGACATTTTTGTGTTTAACATTCTTTTTATAGATACAAATATTTAAGTAAATGCTCTGTTTATAACAAACATAATTGAACAACATTTACCGGCCTGAATGTCCTAGAAATCTTCATAGAAAATATTCGTCCTCCGACAGGATTCGAACCTGTATCCTATATGGAACCGTCATATAGCCTGACGTGCCTTTTAACTGATTCGGCCGCAGAGGATCGTTCGGTGGGCGAGGTCGAATTTACTGCTTATAAACTTCAACCGTAACCCAATCGGTTATAAAGGCACATCAGGCTATATGACGGTTCGGTATTGGATACAGGTTCGAATCCTGTCGGAGGACGAATATTTTCTATGAAAATTTCTCGGACATTCATGCCGGTAAATGTTGTTTGATACTGTTTATTATAAACAGAGCATTTACTTAAATATTTGTATCTATAAAAAGAATGTTAAACATAAAAATGTCTTAAATATATATATATATATATATATATATATATATATATATATATATAACTGTAAAAGGAACAAATTAAATCTCGTGTTTTTTCTCCTTTATTCTGATCGAGTAATGGCTGTTATACTTTATTGTGTTTTTTTTAAAACTTTAAGTGAAAGGTCTTCCAGTTCATGAGATTTATCAGCATTTTCTTCTGATAAAATGTTCTGCATATATCTGAAGAATCATTATTTAGACAGGAAAATATTCTTCTTGCCTTGGCAGTCTGTTAACTTACGCCAACTTTCAGGTAAAATGTAGAGTCCACCTTTAAAAACGAATTCCAGTTTTAATGCAAAGAATTCTGAAAGATATTGAATATTTCAGAAGCGCTGACCAAGCATGAAGAGCGGAGGAGTCGTATGAAAAAACTGATTGCCTGAAGGTAAAGGTGTGTGCTGAATAGGCGGCAAATGGATATAAAAAAAAATATCTTTCCATCACAATATTGTGATTATAACATCGATTTTGCAGGGCGAGAATCAGGCAGGGTCATGCGACAAAATCTGCCGTTGAATCCGTTGGCCAGGAAAAAAAAAAGAAACTTTTTCTCATCTTCACTCAGGAGGTTTCATTTAATTTGGAGGGATTTTTTTTCTTAGCTATGATTTAATAGATAGATAGATAGATAGATAGATAGATAGATATGAACAGACTGAGATAGATAGACAGATAGATATGAACAGACTGAGATAGATAGATAGATAGATAGATAGATAGATAGATAGATAAATAGATACATAGATAGATAGGAATAAAGTGAAATGGAGGTAAGCAGTTTCGCAATGAGGTTCATGGCACACGCACACACACACACACACACATACACACACACATATATGTATATATAGGTAGTAAGTTAGTAAATAAATGTTGTACGTATCAATTTATTGTTGTATGGTGCTCTTTCATGGCAGAAATTATGCTAAGTTTAAAATATCTTATATTCTAGTAATTTTACTGATATTGGTAGGCGTTATTGATTTGTATTATATATATATATATATATATAGTTGTAAATTTAGGCAGAAATCCTTCGTTTATGCATGTTTCATTAAAAACGACAGACAAGGTACTACGGTTAAGCTTTTTATTTAATTTTTCTTGTGTTCGAACAAGAGTTTTCTTTACGGGACAAAGGGTGTGCAGGAACTGTCCAAATGTTTTATGTTTCCGACCGCTTTCGGCTATACCTTTAACCATTATCAAGGATGATTCGATTTTCCAGCTTCATTGAGTGTGTCCATTATGTGTATGTCTTAGATTGTAGTAGGGATGTTTTTAATTTCCGAATACGGTTAGCACATTTTGGCCTTGTTCGTAGTTAATATTGTTAAGAGTTGGCCTTTTCTTTTTTATTATTAAAGCTTCTATTATTTTTTATATTTTTTTTACAGGTGGATGCAGTTAATATATTTGTGTTTTCTACTAATATGTCTCTTATGGAGTCTCGTATGTTTTTGTGTTTGCTTAAATAGGTTCTAATGGAGCTGTGATCAGATAAGTGTAACGTAAGACGTCTGGATAAGCATGTAGATGTGTAACCGATGTAATTATTAATGAGTCCGGTTTGATCAGGAACACAGTTCCTTACGGGGCATTTGAACTCATAGATAATGTTCATTCTTTGTAATTTTCAATTAGTTGGTGTGTTGTTATTTTTGAGGATAAGGTTAGCTGTCTTAATTTTTTTATAATAGATAATTAATTTGATTTTTTTTATTCGGGTCAATTGGGGTAGTGTATTTCTTTATAATATGTCTTAGTGAAGATTCGTCTTGTTTGTAATTCATATGCATTTGGTTTTTGTAATAAATGTGTATGTAATTTTTGACTGTGTGATCACTATCGTCATTACTTACTCTGGGGAGAAATTGTCTAATTTGGTGGTCTATAAGGTGGTTAGGGAAACCGTTGTTGATTAGTGTTTGTTTAACATTATTAAGTTCTTTGAGGAAGAGTAGTCGAGAGGATGAATTCTGGTGTGCTCTTTTTAGAAAGTTTTTTATTACTGCTATTTTGTACCTAAGTGGACATTCGCTTTTGAAGTTAAGGTGGCACGAGTTTTTGCTGGTGTTTTTTTTGTATAATGATGTAATGAAAGTGTTATTGATGTATACAAAGAGGACATCTAAGAATGGAAGTTTGTTTTTTTGGCTAAGTTCATAGATAAAGTTA
>OZ038493.1:5798834-5801334 GCA_964036315.1 Acanthosepion esculentum
ACTATAATATATTCAATAAAAGAAGTAAATTAATGGTTACCTTAAAGCATAAAATTAAATACCAAGTGCGAAATATAGAACAGGGTGACAATAGTAACTGCTGCTACTCCACAAGAAGAAAAGAAGAAGAAGAAAAACAAGATAGAATTGGCTATTTTAGATAGTTTTAGTTTATGACTGATGGTTGCCACGCACATGAATGTTTAAGTAACATCGGACGGAAAAAAGAGGTCACCTAGTGTAGAAATCTCGTTTTTACCATCATCGAATGACGTTAGGTGATATAAAATACAAAAACAGCACTGATCTCTCCACAAATTTCTGGCAATTAAAGAATGATGGCATATCACCAGCATTAAACTGGGAAATTATATCTAGAGCTAAATCTTATAACAGAAAAGGAAATAACTGTAATTTATGTCTTGTTAAAAAATTGTTTATCTTAAAACACTTCAATAATCATAGCTTATTAAACAAGAGGAATGAATTGATGGTTACATATAGGCATAAAAATAAGTATCAGTTTAAATATGTTGATCATATTCATTTTTAATGTAAATTACGGTTTATTTTAAATGTAAATTACTATTTAGTTTGACTATAAATTTATGTTTTTTTATAAATAAGAAAAAGTATTCTCTTTAATTAAAGAATTTAAACAAATTAAAAAATGAATATTCGCCACTCAAAATATATATTTATATTATTTTTTAATTTTCTTTTTTTTTTACATAAGTATATAAATCCCGCTTATCTTAATTGCCAAATTTAATTTTCAAACGTAAAAAAACCCCCAAAAAACTGTAATCGCAGCATAATATATAACTACACCAACATTGTCATAACTAGATATATTAAAATTCAAATTGTGTAACGGTCCGTTCATACTCGGCACCTGAAGATTGCGTTGTGCATAAAACTCTGAGTCGTGCTAGCTGTGAGGGATAATATATATATATATATATATATATATATATATATATATATATATTAATTGATTTAAAATATGGTTTTATCGCTACACAGTGATAACCATGCTTCGAAAATGGAAGCCAAAGCCTTTGAATTCAATTTTGTTACCAAATTAAAGACATTAGTTCCATTTCCTCGTCAAGCGAATTTTCCAAATTTTTGACTGTGTAGCGATAAAACCATATTTTAAATCAGTTAACTTATCACATTAATGCTCTGTAAATTTACATTGAGCACTATTGTGTAAAAATAAAAATATCTATAAGAACACCGGATTTTATATCTTACTGTTCTTTCTTTTTATTTATATATACATATGTATATATATATATATATATATATATATATATATATATATATATGTGTGTGTGTGTAGGGAGAGAGAGAGAGAGGAAGGGAAAGAGAGAGACAGAGTGACAGAGATAGAGGGAGGGATAAAAGTGAACGGGAGAGGTTAAAGAGAGAGGATAAGTGAGAAGAGGGAGAATAAGTTGGAGAAGAGAGAGCGGGAGAGGTTAAAAGAAAGACAGAGGATGAGTGAGGCGAGAGAAAGAGAGATTAAAGACAGAGAAACAGAGACAGTGAGAGAGTTCTGGATTATTTATAATATCGCTTGATTTAGGCAAACTGGTGCGATTTTAGGACGACTTTGAAAACCAAATTTGAATTATTCCGTCGCGATAATCTACAAAACAAGTTTGAACTGCTTCTGAACGATGCCGGCGTCTTTCGCTTGCGATTGTTTATAGATGACAAAATTATGTGTTTGCAATGATATGGAAGTAATCTCCAAGAAGGTTCGATTCTGTCAGGAAATGTCACAATGCCTAACCTGATCTTTATAAGGAATCACCCCCTGTTATCAAATCCTTGAATCAATAATGCTACCGGTGTGCCCATAGCACAGCAATCTAAAAACTCTTGCAGATATGTAAAAAAGGGAAATGTATCTCTTCTCTTCTTTTTTCGTTTGCTTCGTAGGTGTCACTGGGTGAAATTATAGATTATTTTGTAAACTGCAGGTGCTGAGATTGCATTTTATTTGAAGTCTTTTCCTATCTGTAATCGATGCAGAAATGATTGGCCTCATATTGCAATTGATAGGCAAATTACGTCAAAGAAGGTTTGAGAAAGGGAAGAGCGGGAGTGGAAAGTGTGTGTTATTATTCTTCTACAGGGTTGAATTGAAAGGAACCAAAGTAAAAGATCAATTAACAGTTGCAAAACTTCGACAACGTGCAAGATGTGCATCATACGGCGGAGTTAGTGATGCCAGTTTTTCAATGATGTAAACACAAGACGAACTTCTGAATAGGAACTCAATATATGGCCGCTGTTTTGATTTAGTTTTTTAAAAAATCAATAAAACGTGAAATGAATCGATACATGCTAATACACAGATAAATATAACGAGATTGAAATAGGTAGATATTAACAGATTCAGATAGGTAGATAGAAAGATAGGTATAAACGGACTGAGATAGATAGACTGGTAGGTAGATAGGTAGGTAGGTAGGTTGCTAGATAG
>OZ038493.1:5806334-5881334 GCA_964036315.1 Acanthosepion esculentum
ATTTTATTTTATTCATGGTAACTGGATTTTTGGCGATTGTCTAAACACAGTTTCCAATGTTCGATACAGTGGGTCTGAAGAATGACGTTCGGATCACGGTTGCTATCGGTCTCGGCCTTTGATGTGGAATCAAAGTGTAGTATCTGTCCCCGGGCGAATGAACTACATTTCATCTCCCAGTTATGTCTCTATCTTTGTACAGAGAGCAACTGAAAATATTCTTGAGAGGTCCCTGTCTTGGGAAACATCTTACGGGCGCAATACACACCTCATGGCACGAAAAAGGGATTGGTCATTGTTGAGTCTTGACTCATTGTTGAATCTCGACTAATGCATGGAATAATAATGCAACACAAAATGTACTTAGAACAAGAATGTATTATAACAAGAAAATGTACACAATATTTACATATAGTATTTCTGTATATTTCTGGGTAGACGTTCCTGGAGAATGTGTTGACTAAGTCGCAGTCGGGCAGAGTCTCTAGCTGGATCTCTGTATTCGCTCCCCTGTCTTCCGGTACCAACCATTATTTATATAGTCGGTAGTCACCTATGCAGATTAGGTGGATCCTGCCACAACACCCCCCTCCCAAGCCTTGGAATCATTTTTGGATTTCAACTGGCTTCCTATATGGGATGATTATTCTGGTTATTTCTTTGTAGATCCCCTTTGCATACTTCATATGTATATGTCAATCTGCTTAATTTTAATATCTTTTTTTTTTTTTTTTTCCATGCCTATCAAGTTCTTCGTTAACTTTCTCTACACTTGCGAAAGGCACGTTACGTTTCTTTTTAAAAATAGGCATAGTATTTTCCTTTAATTCAAATATAGCTTCAATTTTGTTACATCTTCCAAGACCAGGTGTGAAGGTTTCCGGAAACTTTTTCTTTAATTCATCTTTAATGTCCTCTCTTGTTTGCGTATTACTTTCTACTTTTCTGCAGAATGAGTTTAAAGGTTTATCCCACAATTCGAATGTTTCAATAAAATCTGTACCCAACAAGTTTTCTCCATTTCTCAGAATGAAAACTTTCATTTTTTTAACGATCCCATTTACTTTCATTGGAAGTACAACCTCGCCTTCGAAGTTAATTTGCTTTCCAGTTACCGTTCGAGCGAGTTTCGTTGACTTCATTATTGTAGGCCTTTTTAAAATTTTCCATGTTTTATCGTTCATTATTGTTAAATCTGACCCCGAATCGAGTTGAAATTTGATATTCTTTTTGAATATTTCAGTCGTCACATATTTCCTCAAATCTCTATCTGATTTGATATTCGAATTTGTTTGTCTAATTCGACTCTTGAATTTTTTCGTTTTACAACACGATCCTTTGTGACCATTCTTTTGGCACACGAAACATTTCTTATTTCTATATGGGAAATTTATCTCCCAGTGTCTTTCGTTACAGTGTCTGCAATTATATGGTGGAACCTTTTTTCCATCCTCGTTCTTTTTATTTTCTTGTCTATTTTTAAAATACGCCGAATTTTTTCTCCAATTTTTCTCTGATGGGTAATTTGACTGTTTTTTTTAATTTTTTTAATATAAGCAATGCCAGCTTCTTCGATTTTTTGCGACTCTTTCTTTAAACTTACGGCCCGTTGACACTCCTCTGCTAATTTTTGCAGGGTAAGGTTTTGTTCAGATTCGAGTTTAGACAAAACTCTACGTCTTATTTCGGCACTCTTACTGGATACCAGTCCTTGAGCAAAAATTAAACACTTGAATTCTTCAACCGTAATCTCTGCCAATCTGAAATTGTCACAATGTCTATTCACTATAGATGCATATGTTAAGTAATCCTGATCGTCGGATTTAGAGACATTCATGCATAACCATCGCTTATGCCAAAGCGACATATTTGCTCCAAACAGCTCTTTTAGCAATTTCACTGTTTCCGAGAATTCCAATTCAGTTGTTTTTCTCGGTAGAATAAAATCTACAAATTTGCTATGTTCTGCTGTACCTAGCTTTCTTAGTAATAGACTGACTTTTCTTGAATTCGACCAGTTTTCACAGTCTGTGTAGAAAATATCTTCATATCGTTTAAAGTACGCTTCAAACGTTTTTTCTTCGTCTGGCACATAGTTGAAAGTTTCCAGCGAATTAAATATAGTGTTATTAGAATATAAAGAATTTCCCTCGTTTGCCTGATAGTTGTTTAATTTCTCCAGTGTTAACTTTTGAATTTCTAAAAGTCTTTCCTCTTGCCGTTCTTGATATTTTTGCAGCGCTATCTGTTGTTCTTGCTGGTTTTTGAATAATTCAGATATGACTTTGGATAGTTCCTCCATTTTTAGCTGATAGTGTTCATGCAACAAGGAATATACTTTTAATTTGTGTATCCACGAATATCATATAAGCTGACCCAAAAAATCGAAACAACGTACGACTTTTAAATTTTATGTCTTGCTTTTACATTCACGCCCGTGCTAATCAACTTTGGTATTTTTTTTATTTTTTTTTATTTTGTGAACAGAGAGCGTCGGACTTTTTTTTTCGTTTTCGAAATCCGTTCGCGTATTACAATGACGTCTGATTTTCTTATCAGAGGTAATTCGTCACTATATTGTTGAACAACAAAAAAAATAATTTTTTAAAGTTCGTTACCTTTCAAAGTCGACACGGTGTATTTGTGCTCCTTTTAAATCCATGCATGTTTTTGTAGTCGGCCAATTTTTCTTTTTTTTAACGGGTGCCTCGTTGTAGATAATTTTTCAATTTAAAATTACCGTTATTCGTTTACGACACCTTTCAATATTTTCTGAGTGAACGTTCCTTTATGCTTAGTCGTCTTTTAACGAATTCTCCATATCCAGAAGTTCAGAATCCTTCGTCGTTACGTTAACGTTGGACTTTGAATTAATAGTTTTTTTTTTCAGCCTGGGTTCTTCAATGACTTGTCCCAATTGTTGAAACTCTCACTATTAATTCTTTCTTTTTTCCGTATGGTTCGTTCTACTTCGTCGCCATTGTTGAAACTTGGCGTATGGTTCGTTCTACTTCGTCGCCATTGTTGAGTCTTGACTCATTGTTGAATCTCGACTAATGCATGGAATAATAATGCAACACAAAATGTACTTAGAACAAGAATGTATTATAACAAGAAAATGTACACAATATTTACATATAGTATTTCTGTATATTTCTGGGAAGACGTTCCTGGAGAATGTGTTGACTAAGTCGCAGTCGGGCAGAGTCTCTAGCTGGATCTCTGTATTCGCTCCCCTGTCTTCCGGTACCAACCATTATTTATATAGTCGGTAGTCACCTATGCAGATTAGGTGGATCCTACCACAACAGTTATAATACCGATGCCAGTGGAAATGACGGTAGCGGTGGCTTGGTTATTTATAGAGCTAGTCCCCGAGTACATGCGCTCGGGATCCAAACATTAAATTCACCTTGTGTCACATCCTGCCAGCGTGGGCCGGAAAGAAAATACAATCGATTCTCAGCTTTTTGTTAAAGATCAAAGTGTAGTATCTGCTCTCATCAGCTCAATCTGAATTCCTCTATCTACTTATATCTTATCGCTTTTCTTTAATT
Source organism: Acanthosepion esculentum (assembly GCA_964036315.1). Lineage (NCBI taxonomy): Eukaryota > Metazoa > Mollusca > Cephalopoda > Sepiida > Sepiidae > Acanthosepion > Acanthosepion esculentum. The sequence continues at coordinate 5,809,892 of OZ038493.1, forward strand.
TTCTCAGTCTTGTTTTGTCTTTTCCTCTCTTTCCACGCGATCAAGACGGAATAGTCCATTATTCACGAGGTGTTGGCAGGACGCAACGGTCGGGCGGAATATAGAAGGGAGGGAAAAGCACAATTATAACAGGATACTTTATAAAAATCATCAGATCAATATGTTTCTTAACATAGATTTTCCCATGATTACGCAATGATTATTTACGAATCTATTGTTATTTTTTTCCCATAAGTTCCGTTCTGAGTCTCGTCTTCTCTGTACGGCCTAATCTGAATTCCAATTATCTTTTTAATCAAAACTAAAAGAGGATTTTTTATGTACGCTGCATTTAGACGCAATAAGACTCTTTCTAAACAAAACGATTCCGCCATGAACCACCCAAAATAAAATAAGATAAAAAGAAACTCCAAAAACAATATTTAACACCTGAAAAGAAATATTATTTGTTTTTGTGTGTGTGTGTGTGTGTGTGTGTGTGTGTGTGTGTGTGTTTAAAAAATCATAGCAATCTTCTTATATGATTTCAAATTCATATATTATATACGTAAATTTATTCCTTGCTTGAATTTTCAATCGCAAAAGTAGTCTCCAAAGACGTTTCTCAATTATAGAAGCTTCAGATAATGTACTTAAAGGGTTATAAAGCCAACGAAATACTCTCTGTGCCAACATTGTGTTAAAAGAGTATATTTATTAAACTTAAATTATATAACGGTCAGTAAACTTCAGTACCTGAAGATTGCGTAGAGCATGAAATTCCAAGCCGTCCGACCGGTAGAGAAAATATATATTTATTAATATATACTTAATCTATCTATCTATCTATCTATCTATCTATCTATCTATCTATGGTTCGTCTACTTACCTCCATTTCACTTAATTCTTATCTATCTATCTATCTATCTATCTATCTATCTATCTATCTATCTATCTATCTATCTATCTATGGTTCGTCTACTTAACTCCATTTTACTTTATTTCTATCTATCTATCTGTCTATCTATCTATCTATCTATCTATCTATGGTTCGTCTACTTACCTCCATTTCAATTTATTCTTATCTATCTATCTATCTATCTATCTATCTATCTATCTATCTATCTATCTATCTATCTATCTATCTATCTATATATCTATCTATCTATCTATCTATCTATGGTTCATCTACTTACCTCCATTTCACTTTATTCTTATCTATCTATCTATCTATCTACCTATCTATCTATCTATCTATCTATGGTTCGTCTACTTACTTCCATTTCACTTTATTCCTATGTATCTATCTATCTATCTATCTATCTATCTATCTATCTATCTATCTATCTATCTATCTATCTATCTATGGTTCGTCTACTTACATCCATTTCACTTTATTCTTATCTATCTATCTATCTATCTATCTATCTATCTATCTATCTATCTATCTATCTATCTATGGTTCGTCTACTTAACTCCATTTCACTTTATTCCTATCTATCTGGAATTCGTCCGAGCTCTTTCCGAGGAAATAGCGATAGAGCAACGAAAGCCTTACCACATCCCGTCTGTGCGAGAAAAGTGGGACGGTGCAGAATAGTTCGTCATCCACAAAGGCCAGGACATACTTTTGTATTTTATCAAAGCTGGAGAGTCTGGTCTGGGCAGCTGCCGCCCAATTATGAAAACTGTACTCCATTTATGGCCTGATCTGGGCCTTGTAAAGGTAGAGAACAGCTGAATGAATCAGGTACTTACTAGAGATGTACAGGGAGCAGATCATGTTAACTACATTCTTTCCAATATTATACATAGAAGTCAACACTTAGAGAGGCGACAGTCTGTTTCATGCTAGATGCAATCATCGGGCCACGAGACTTCTATGTTCACGTTTATATTTACACACGCTCTATTTCTAATATTGAGCACTTTATCCCATAAGTATAGCACACTTTAAGACTATATTTCTTCATATATATATATATATATATATATATATATATATATATATATTTGTTTTGCTTTGTTATCTTCTTTCCTCTTAATTCCTGCTCTTTATTATTCGCTCTCCTTAATAATGTCTCTCATATTCGTTCGCACTCAGTAACCGCTCTTGCGTCTTAGTGGCTTTATTTCCTTGCTTGCGGTGAAATGATTAAATAAAAAAAGAACGCATTTCTGTAGTAAAATAATTGAGGGAGGGTTGAGTTGCAGGGTTGAAATTGTCGAGCCCTGCCTTTCATCGTAATTTAGAGGGGAGAAGAACGTATACTACACTTTATCTCAACCCACGGCCGCAAAAATGGAGCCGTTTTACTGTTTTATCCGCCTCCCTACGGCGGCAGGATTAAACAGAAGTTCTTTTTAATGTAGAGGTGTCCATTATAGGCCAAGGTTAAAAACTGTACAGTCCCTGTAACAAATATTACATGTTGCTCTACAGCAATCTCTCTTTTGTACTATGTCGCAGAGTTGTAATATTGTCAATAGAATACCCCATAGTTTAAAGAGGAAAAAAAAGGTACTATACTTTGATTCCAGCCCAAAGCGGTAGTGAACTCGTTACCCTACGGCGGTAGGATCTGACACAAGGTTGGCCTAGTGTTGGGTTCACATACGTGTGCATATACGCCAAGAACAAAATAAATTGTCTAGTCCTCGTGACCCCCCCCTTTGGACCAACCTTACTTAATTACTTGGAGACATATGGCACTTTGGTCCTAGCACAAAAGACGCTGAGTTTTGTAATAAATTCATTATTAACTAAAACGTCTTGGTAACATGTTCTAGATGCATTTATCGTATCAACTCGAGTATCAGTTTTTACGCCAAAAATAAGGCGTCACAAGGGTAATTTTTTTGGAAGAGGTTAAAAATCCTGCAATTTCAGTGACCAGTTGTACTATACAAAGGTGTCTAAATCTTTGCATCAGATATTTTACAGTAAGTGTTTTTTTCCATTATTTTGGTGTAGTTTTGTACATAAAAGAGTAAAAACCATTTATCTGCTATAAAATATGTCCACAGTTTTGCCCAGAACATGTTGAGGCTTCTCTATCCGAAATTCCCAAATCCAAAAGTTTTTCAGGTGTTGACGTGGAATGGAGAATTTGAGAAAGACCTGGAAAAGTTCCTAGATGATGTGAAGCTGTTGTAAGTGTATCTGCCTTGGGTGTCAGTTTCTCAGCCCAGCTACGTAGCCCGTTTTTATTTTTTTGTTTTTTTGTAAGCCATCGTCACAGCAATACCTTCGTTCGTGGATTAATTAGCAAGTGGTTTGTGCTCAGTGAAGATATTCAAAATGCCAAAAAGTCCTGCATTTATATATTTTTGTAAGTAGTGATCATGTTTTGTACATGTAGAGAAAGTACAAAATGTATTTTTACGCGAAATCTTAATTTTACCGCCTAAAATCCGTGTGAGTATTACAGGACTAGCGTCAGTACCTGTCTCTATATGTGCCCAAAATTCATTAAATTTAATATAAAACTACTTTCAGAGTATGTTATTTATATACCATCTTCAGTGTATATGTATAACCTATGTTATAGAATGTAAAGTGATATCGTGTTTATGCTTGGGTTCCATTCCCAAATTGTCAAATTTTATAGATATTATATACAAATTAAATAGCCTGTATTCCAAAATACGAAAAAAATCTGAAAACCAAAGCACTTCCGGTATCAAGAATTTCGGATAAAGGATTCTCCATTTATACTGCAATATTTGACTACAGTAGACGTACTACTATTGCTCAATTGACAAAAAATCGGGTTTTTTACAAAATAATTTAGTGACCACACTGTATATGAAATAGACGAGTATACACGACATAATATGTTTATTCCAGCTTCTAATATTTATTAAGAATAGATACAGTAATTTATTTGATAGTGGGGAAGTTTTACTATGAAGCCTGTGGATTCTTCGTCATTTTTTAAAACTATTTATATCTTAGTTATTTATATTTATTTTTAAAAAATTTCGTCCGTGTAATGATTACCATTGATTGGAAGAAGACTATAGCCTCAAAAGGGAAACAAGATATTGTAAATTTATTGAATATAAGAAACTGTGTTGAAAATGACGAAAAAAATGGACAGAGATCACATAAAACTAAAAAAGGGAGAATTTAAAAGCATTGGCGAGATTAGAAAAATGGCCTTAAGAAATATCAGAAAAAGAGATGAAAAACATTGTAAGGAAGAAAAGCAGATTAGACAGCAATAAGAAAGAAAATATATATTGGAAACATTAAAGAATAACGCCTTTGTAAGTAAAAATCACAAACAGAACCGCGAAAGTTGGGCAAAGGAGGGAATGAAAACTGATTTCACAACAAAATTTTTTATTGATGACTGTAGAGCTACATTGGACGGACAAGATAGATTAATTCTAGTTTGGGTCTTCCATGGAAATAGTTAAACAACACATCGTAGAAAAAACAAACAAAAAACTGGGAGGTGGTGTTATGTTTTGACTGAGTAATGTAGTAAAATAATAGGTCACATCTAAATTCATGTTAGTGTCGAGATAAATGCAGACTTCTTGGACAATATCTGTTTTTGACGAGTGCTTGTTACAACCAAGAAACTTAAAAAAACAGAGTATATTCTTGCAAGACAATAGCAGATTGTTTATCATTTTGGAAAGCTTACAAAGACTTAGAATTCATAGAATGAGATCCACAACTACAGATATTACTAAAACAATCTTGTGGCCCACATTAAAAGAGATTCACATGTGAATGGAAAACGATATTCGAAAAAATATCCATGGAAAGCAATAAAAACGTCTGGAATTAATGTTAAAGCCAAAACGGTAGAAATCGGTGTTTTGAAGACATCACAATTATCGAATGTCAAAGGGTTTTTATTAATATAAATAATTTATTCGGTTATATGAGACTTCGTGCTAATCAAATATTTTATGGATTACATCTATCGGTTTTATTCATAAATAAATAAAATAAATCCACTTACTTTGCACAGTAAATCACGACAAGTTATTACCAATAAGAATGATACAATACTGCAAACTGGAACAAACACCACGTATAGGATATATAAATATATCTCGAAAATTTTAGCAATATTGATCAGTACCATTATTTACATTATTCCTCATTTTGTTGCCATATTTATTACAACGTTTCGGCCATTGTACGCTCCGGCCTTCTTCAGGTGGTTGGAATGTCCGAATAATGTAAATAATGTACATAATACCTCATCTCAGTAATATAGACAGATACTGATCAGTACCAATTTCATTTTTGTGAAAGATTAACTTGCATAATAAATATTGACTATTCAATGTGTAAGTTATTAGGTTGGTGCACAATTATCAGGGGTTTTTGTAAGCGAATATTGTTAAAAACGCCTGATAATTATGCACTAACCCAATATCTTAAATTAAGTTAAATATTGACTGAAACAAGTGTAAGTTTATGGATGCGCTTGTAGCGTAGTGGTTACTGGCACAGCGGGTGGGATTCAGGTGTCGATGTCAATACGCTTGGAAAGGTGTGCATCCATCGCTTCTCCAGAAAGCCAACTCTCCGCGTCATGTTGAAACACTGGTTTCCGTAGGATCACCGAAGCAACGTTGAGCCTGTTCAGAGCTTAGATGGATGACCGCTTGGGAATACAAGATGCTGCAATCCTGGATGTGAGGGTGGTGTCATGAATAAAGACTCGGCAAACCGAGTCCCAATTCCGGTCGTGTTTTTTATACTCCCTCTGCGAGCAAATATCTTTGGGAAAGACACGAATCCTTCTCTTCTTCCTATCTATAGTTTAATTAGTAGGATCGGTATCAGTAAATCATTATTATACCCCAACCCGAATATAATTAATTATATTAATATTCATTCTTTAGCATAATCTTCATGTCTTCAAAACACTGATTTTCTTAATTATTCAGTTAACATTACTTTTAGCTTTGAGGGCTTCTACTTTTCTAAGACGTTATGGATATTGTTAAGTAAGAAAGAAAAGGAAGATGTAGAGAGCCTCGATCACCGACGCCCTGAAGTGACTTAGAATTTTTTTTAAATGCTGTGTATCTAAATATAAAACGATAAACTACATCCGGCAGCAAGTCCTCTGATCGGGAGTTTTTCTTGAAGGGGAACCACATCTTAATTTTGTTCCGACGTCCACCCTGACCCGTGGTGGTAGCACATGTTGGGAACACAGCTATGGGCAAAAAGTTAACCCCCAAAACTGGGGGCAAAACATAATGAAAGTATAAAAATATTTTTTTATAGTAAAAATACACTTCTGAAGAAAAAAATTACCAGCAAGACATTTTTGTAAAAGAAATTACTAATGCTAACCAAGAAAATTAAATTTCGGCCTTAAATGACCCATTAGGATGTTTATATGCCACTAAAAAAAACAAATAACTGAAAATAAAATAGTGAAGGCGAAGTTCTGAAGTTTTTAGTTTTATAAATTCTAAATGGCCCTCCACATCTTCCTGCCCCTTTTAGCTATAAATAAGTTTTGTATTTTTGTTATTTCTAACAAACTCTGTTCTGCCATCCATTTGCTCAAACCCATTAAGTATGTCACGCGCTGCTTTCCTATGTCCTTCTTTACCTCGATCTGTCTTGTGAGTATTAGATTTTCCAAGCCCTCCTTCCTCATTACGTGCCCCAGAAAGTTCAACTGCCTCTTCCTGATTAGCTTCCTTTCTGCTTCTAAAAGCTCTTTGTTTCTCAAGTGTTCGGTCAATTCTATCCTCATCATCTTTCTGTAGATCACATTTCTGTTGCTTCATGTCTCTTCTTCATCTTTGAGGATATTGTCCAGCATTCGAAGCCACACAGGAGGACAGGCATCATGTAACAGTTCGGTACACTTTTCTTTGTTCTTTGTTTCTAACGAAATTTTCCTGTCTCTTAATACTGTGCTTAGCTTTTGGAATGCATCTTTGGTCATCCCAATACGTCTTCAGGTCTCAGTGTTACTCTTTCCGTACATTGTTAGAACTCTTCCCTGATATTTAAATTTCTGTAAATGTTTCTATCTTTTAATACCCTGTTCTATAAACTGCTTCTTAAAATGCATTGCTTTATTCAGGAAGGGCGATCTCGTGCACCTCTGGGTCGATTTCCATGCAGTAATCACTTACCTTTTTATTGCAGTTGTTTCGCGTGGCGCTTTTAGAGTTTCAAATCAATTCCGACTTTCTTTCATTCAATTCCCGATGCACACCCTGATGTTTCAATGGAGTATAACGTTTCCAAGTGATAAAGAATTTTAAATTTTCGGTTTGTTTTGGAAAATATTCTAGTTAGTGTGTCAGTTCTTTTCATTTGAGATCGTTCCTGGCACTTACGTATTTCTTTCAGATGTTCTTTTTTCTTCTTATATTTTTCGACTACAGTTTTTCTTTTTAGCTTTTTTTTTACAATTTCTATTTTCTGTTATTTGACGCATTATATTTATTTCAGCACGAATTGATTGACTTATATTTTTGTTTCGTTTTCTTTCCTTCTTTCCTTCTTTCTTTTTTCTTTCTTTCCTTCATTTTTTCGTCTTGCACTTTTTCTATTCAGTCCTTTATCATTTGTTTTCTTTTTACTTCCTCTTTACGCACTTTCATGTTTACTATTTACTCTTCCTCACTTTTTGTTCGTTCTTTCTTTCTTTCATGTTTTTTTTTATCTTTCTTATTTACTTTTTCGTTACATTTTCAAGTCATTCTTTTTCTTTCTTTCTTTTTTCTTTCTTTCTTTTTTCTTTCATTTTTCTTTCTTTTTTCTTTCTTTCTTTTTTCTTTCTTTTATTCTTTCTTTCATTCTTTTTTTTTTCTTTCATTCTTTCTTTTTTCTTTCTTTCTTTCTTTACTTGTTTCTTTCTTATTTACTTTTGGCATTAAATTTTTTATTCTTTACTTTGCTATTTTCTTTTACTTATTTTATATTTTGGTCTTTTCATTGCTCTTTCTTTCTTTTATTTCTTTCTTCTTTTGTTTTTCTTTCTTTCTTTCTTCTTTATTTCTTTCATTTTTCTTTCTTTTTTCTTTCTTATATCTTTCTTTCTTTTTTTCTTTCTTTCTTACTTTTGGCATTAAATTTATTATTCTTTATTTTGCTATTTTTCTTTTACCTATTTTATCTTTTGCTCTTTTCATTGCTCTTTCTTTCTTTCTTTTCTTTCTTTCTTCTTTTCTTTTTTTTTCTTGCTTAATCACATTTGACTTTATAATTTAAATTTTCCTTTCCTCTTTTTCTAATTCTCCTTTCTTTCATTCATTTACTTCTTTCATTAAATTTGTAATTCTTTTGTTACGTTTTCCTTTTCCCTACTTTCTTTTCTTTGTTTAAGTTGTGTTTACATTTCTCATTCTTTCTTTTTTTCACTCATTTTAGTTTCCTATTACCTCCTTCCTTTTTTTCCTTCTTTTCCCTTAGTTAATCTTTTTATTAATGACCTTTCCCTAAATTTTTTTATTCTTTCTTATTCTCTCTTTTTTATTCCTTACTAGCTTCCTTTATTTAATTTAAATTTTCTTTCATGAACATTATCGATCATAATCGCTAAAATTTAACATCATAGTTTCCACCTTCTCCTTCCAAATATTATTTCGTAGCAAATGCTGAAAACTAGATAATACGATACTTAAAGTAGCTTAAAAATCCGTACTACATTCAGTTCATGTCACCTTTTAAATTCCCAAAATATTGTATAGCACTTCCTACACACTTACGCATGGACTACTTATATATATATATATATATATATATATATATATATATATATATATATATATATATGTATGTATATTTGTCTGTGTGTGTATTTCTAGTGAATATATCTATATATTCAATTCTACCTTATCCTCATATATATATATATATATATATATATATATATATATATATATATATATATATATATTTATATATATATATATATGTATATATATAAATGTGAACATAGAAGTCAACACTTAGAGGCGACAGGCTGTGGCCTGACGATTGCATCTAGCATGAAACAGACTGTCGCCTCTAAGTGTTGACTTCTATGTTCACTTTTATGTTTACACACTCTCTATCTCTGATATTGAGAACTTTATGCCATAAACATAGCACACTTTAAGACTATTTTTCTTCATATATATATATATATATATATATATATATATGTGTGCGTGTGTGTGCGTGTGTGTGTATGTATGTGTGTGTGTATTTCTCGTGCATATATCTATATATTCAATTCTGCCTTATCCTCATATATATATATATGTGTTTGCGTTTGTGTGTGTGCGCGCACGCGCGAGTGTGTGTATTTTTAGTGCATATATCTATGTACTCATTTCTGCCTTATTCTCATATATATAAGTGTGTGTGTGTGTGCTTGTGCTTGTGTGTGTGTGTGTGTGTGTGTGTGTGTGCGTGCGTGTGTGCGTGCGTGCGTGAGCGCGAACGTGTCGACTAAGCTAACAAATTTCAAGGGAAAGCCCTCAGGAATATTCTTTTTTTTCTATGTCTAAATCAACAGCTAAACATTTACGTTTGAAATGTTTTTTTTTCCTTTTTTTTTTCCGAGATGTCAACAACCGTTCGGTCAGAATATTTTTTTTTGAAATAGGATCGATTTTCTCTAAAAAAAAAAACAACAAAAAACTTTACCTTTTTTTCAGTTGCAATATTTAAATAAAAAAAGAGATCGATCAAGAGAAAGACAAAAAATCGATGATAATTCCCGGCATTCAACTGAACTAAGGTCAAACAGAAAGCATTCAGGCAGGCATCAAGAGTGAAATCACATTTAAAGTTGCAATTTTGATCTTCAATGTCGAACGCCTTGAAACAAATTATGAACGTATTTTTTTAAATTGACCTAAAGTTTTGCAAACCAGTAATTATCCCTCGATTATTAGCTTGACTTAAATGTATCTATTTGTTGTAGGGAGCAGACCAAGATATTTATTTTATTTCCAGTTTCGATTTATTTCTGCTTATGTACAGAAACAAAACTTGCTAAAACAATACATTGTACATTATTCGGACTATTGTCCTCATCTTTGTCGCCAAATTTATTACAACGTTTCGGCCGTTGTACGCTCCGGCCTTCTTCGAATGTCGAATTGAACCCTTTATTTCGCTCACTGGGGAAGACTGTTCTAGTTCCATGTGAATGTTGAATGGATATCAGTTATCTCCTGTTAATTCCACATTCCAAGTTCTCCACTGCCTTAACCAGGTATGGAACTAACGCTGATTAGGTCGTCTCACTGGATCTAACTAACGCATTTATCCACTATGCCATGTGTCCTAGAACTAGAAGTAAGCAAAATAAAGGGTTCAGTTCGACATTCCAACCACCTGAAGAAGGCCGGAGCGTACAACGGCCGAAAAGTTGTAATAAATATGGCGACAAAGATCAGGACAATATTCTGAATAATGTAAATAATGTAAATAATACGTCATCTTAGAAACATAAACAAACAATACATTGATGCATATACTCTGAATGGTAACAGTCGGTTTCATATTCCAATGAAATCTTAAAGCGAAGTTTTCAGAACATTTCCTTTTAAGTCGTATTCAAGCGGGAAATTGTTAGTCATCGTCAAGTGTTTAATTTTATGCTCAATCTCCAATAATGACGACTCTTACGCTATGAATACAGGGAATTTCAGACAATATGCATGCTTACATACATATATATATATATATATATATATATATATATATATATATATATATATATATATATATATGTATATATGTGTGTGTGTGTGTGTGTGTGTGTGTGTGTATAAAGTTTACGAAAAACTAGGTAATCCGTATGGGTAGACCCAAGGAGGATAAAATACAGAGAGCTCAATGTAAATCAGAGCTAATAATTTAAATAAAGATAAAAACAGACTACTTTAAGGTTCCATGTAATAAATTATTTCACCACATTCCAAAGAAAGTTAGTGACACTTTCTCTCATGACTTCTTTCTCTCTTTTTCTCTTTATGTCTTTTTTCTCCTCTCCCCCTTCCATATCAATATATAACTTCCGTTAAGTTAACCGATTTAATGTATCAATGTCTTGACTTCCTCAAACAATATTAATTCTGAAAGAATAGAAATTTTACATCTAACTCAATCATGTCTCTCTCCCCGCTCACTTCCTCACTTCATTAATTTACATATGCTTAGTACTGCCCGTCAAAAATGTGTCAATTTCTTTTCATTTTTCGTTTCAACCTTTGGAAGTAAAGTCTGATGATCCGCGGCCCTTTCAAAGGTCCGTGGTGAAACAATTTATTACATGGAACCTTAATGTGGTCTGTTTTTATCTTTATTTAAATATATATATATAAATTAATTTCGGTTGAGCTCTTTGGTTTGAGGTGTGAGTTTGTAAACAGTGACTATTTAAGCTAATATAGCATGACTCTTCGGCAGAATTGAGTCACTGTCAGTCACTGTGTGTTTTTCTAAATCTAAAAATAAACACGCTAAAATTCACCTTCATCCCTACCGTGCGCCGACGGCTTAGTGGCAGAAGTTCCGACTGACGCAAATTCAGTCGGGTTTCGATCCTAGCTAGAGGCAACCGGACGTCTAGCCACACTAATGAGCTGTGAAACAGCGAAACAGTCTGTTTGTGGATGACAAATATATATATATATATATATATATATATATATATATAGATAGATAGATAGATAGATAGATAGATATTTGAAATTCGCTATATTCATAAGACATTCGTTAAAACACAAACACCCGCACACATACACACACAGATACATACACACACACACACACATATATATATATATTAGTTAAACATTATTTTTATTGGATAGTCGTATTTGAATAGACGTTCCGTTTATTTCTTAAACACTATATATATTTATTTCCGTCTGTCGGTTTGAATATTCGAAAAATCTTCTTGTGTAAATGTTATGAGCTCTCTGGCATCATATCTTTTCTCTAAGAAGATTTATGCAATAATTTACGTAGACTTTTCAAATCGTTTGATGAATATATATGAGCTTTACTTAAATTGTAAAAAAAAAAAATAATTGATAAACTAACGACGTTTGTAGTTTTATATTATTTACTTTGTTCGAACTGTTGTCCTCGTTTTTGTTCTCATATTCACGAATCGTAATAAAAATGCGTTTTTTGGCAAGAAGCGAACCTGCGCTCATCTTTGTAGTGTAAACATTATCACTTGGCCATATAAATCGCCACAGTAAAGAAGACTCTATTTTTCCCATTTGAAGATAAGCATATCGCTTTCGCCAACATATTTTTACTTGAAGGGCCATAACTGCTCAGTTCCCTATCCGAAAGCTAAACAAAGCAATATATATATATATATATATATATATATATATATATATATATATATATATATATATGTATATATATATATATATATATGCATATATATATATATATATATATATATATATATATATATATATATATATATGTATATATATATGTATATGCATATAAACTTCAGTTTTGAACTTTAAATTTTAAGTTTATTTTATGAATTAGGTTTTGGTTTCGAAACATGGTAATTTCTGTGTCACGATAAATACATATTTTTAAAAACATTAATTATAATGTTATGCTTTACTATGTATCGAGCACTGGTCTTAAAAATACATGTAAAAGAACTCTGGATTATAAATGTGACTGTTCTTTCCTTCTTTATATATATATATATATATATATATATATATATATATATATATATATATATATATATGTTGAACGATAAAAATTAATAAAAAAATTAATTAAAATCTTCAGACATACTGGGTTGTAGATTAATATTCTTATGTTTTTATTATTATTATTTCATTTAGATTCCTCGACTAGTTTCGGCCAACATGGCCATCATCGAGAGAGAAAAAATGTTTCTGCTTGCTGGTGGCAGTAAACTACACATATGAATGTCTTGATGGAGAAAATGAACTTTTGTCTGTAGTTTTCATTTGTTTTTTTGTTTGTTTTTTCATCTTTTAACATGAGTTTATTAACATTACTTGTGTTGGTCAAACAGTCTCTTTTAAGTTGTCATTTGAGATAAGTCCTGGATGGATTCATGCTAGTTTCGTTTTTCCCTCGGTCAGTTCAGCAGTTTTATTGGTACCTGGAGAGGGGATGGTAAGTGTGTGTGTGTTATTTAGTTGGAGAGGGGATGGTAAGTGTGTGTGTGTGTGTGTGTGTGTTATTTAGTTTTTAAGGAGTGAGTCAGTATGATATGTGTTAGCTTGTATATTGCTATGGGTGTGTGTTATCATTTGGCTCATTAGGAAAGTCAGTGAGTATGATGTTTGTAAATGTGTATATTCGTGTGGGTGTGTGTATAAGTGTGAGGCCTCAACACCTTCGTAAGCATGTCTGTTTTGTATGGGTGTGAAATGTGGGTAGGTTTTGATTTGTAGGGTTATGTGTTACTACTATCTATATTGTTAAATGTATGGAAACAGCATATGTAAACGTCGTATCCACTTATTTTCATGCAACTCTAAAATCTTTCTAATGTTGTCTGCTTTGGGCTTTTCTATTCTCTCAATTATAGTGAATTTGGCATGGGTTTTGAATTCGTGTTTTTCTAGGCGGAAATGTTGTTCTACAGGCAATAATTTTTCATGGGGAGTCGACTTAATTCGATTGCGATAATTATTAATTCTGTAGTGAAAGGGCCATTCAGATTTTCCTACATATTGTTTCCGGCATAGTGTGCATTCTAGGAGGTAAATTATGCTATGATTTCTACAGTTAGAGTCGTGGTAGATTTTGAAAGTAGATTTAGGGACTGTGCAAGTGAAAGAATTCGAGTGTTAAACGTGGTTGCAGCATAAACTTCTTTTGTTGTTACATGGTTGGGAAAATCCTATTGTTTTTGTCGTTAGTTTATCACGGATTACCTTGTCCCCTAAAATGTGGTTACTACCTATGATTTATATATATATATAGTGGGGAAAGCAAATATTCGCAGACATACAAATTTTTAATTTATTGTATTTGCAACGAATGAATAAGCATACTTTTCATATTAACTGTACACGCATGCATAATAAGTAAAGATGCATAGAAAAAAAAAGAAAAATGATTTGATAGAAATAATTCCCATGTATCCATTTTAATGGGTAAAAAAGTATTCGTACAATGCAAATTTTAGATTTTAAAACATTTAAATTGCTTTAATACCCTAGATTATTCAAGTGGAATATTCTAGAATGTTCCAATAATATTATCTGTAATTATGTTTTGCCTAAAAAATACAAACAGAACATTCTGTAACTGATATTCGTGCAAGAAGGTTATCATCATGGCAAGAGGTAAAGAATTGACAAATTCGCAAAAAGAACTGATGTTGAACCCTGGAAAGAAGGTAGAAGTTACAGAAAAATCACAGACAACTTGAATATTCCATTTACTACCATTAGTTCATTCATTGCAAAGTATAAAAAGCTCAAAACTGTTGGAAACCAAAGAAGAACAGGTGCTTCATGGAAGATTTCTTCAAAATCTTCGAGGCAATTAATGCGTCAAATTAAACAAAATCAAATAGTTACTCGGAAAGATTTGCAGGATGATTTGCTTTCATCAGGAATGTGTGTCACTAAACGGACAGTAAGAAATGAAAATCATAGGAATAATCTAAAGTCACACTCCCTTCGGAAAACTCCTCTGCTATTGAAAAGACACAGAGATACCAGGTTGAAATTCGTTTCCGAACATAAGGAAAAGGAAAAGAGTATTATGGACAGACGAAACCAAAATCGAGTTGTTTGGACGTCATTCTAGAAATCATGTATGGAAGAAAGATGGCCAATCCTTCAACCAAAAGAACACAGTTGCAACAGTGAAATTTGGTGGTGGTAACATCATGGTTTGGGAATGTTTTTCTGCAAAAGGTACTGGCAACATATCAGTAATAGATGGTAGAATGAATACCGCAGAATATTAAAATATACTGGAAGCCAATTTAATAATTTTGGTTGAGAATTTTGAACTTCCTTCTGACTGGATCTTCCAATAAGATAATGATTCTAAGCACACTGCGAAATCAACAAAGAAATGCCCTGCTGAAAATAATGTAAATATCCCGAAATGGCTAAATCAGTCCCCAGATTTAAACCCAATCGAGAATCTGTGGCGTTATTTAAAATTCAAATCGAATCGAAAGCTCCAACAAAAATCCCGGATTTGAAGACCATATGCGAAGAAGAATGGAACAAGATACCAACTAAAATTTGCAAATCATTAATTGAGAACTACAAGAAGAGGTTGGTTGCTGTAAAAGTGAATAATGGCGATTCTACAAAGTATTAAATGAAGATTATGTAATCTTTTTCATTGTACGAATAATTTTTCACCCATTAAATGGATAAATGGGATTTATATTTATTAAATCAAAGTTTTTCTGTTTCCTATGCATATTTAACTATTATGCATCGATGTACAGTTAATTATATGAAAAGTATGTTTATTCATTAGTTGGAAATACAATAAATTAAAAATTTGTAAGTGTACAAATAGTTGTGCCCCCCTACTGTATACAGCTGGCTACTCGTATTCGATGAAAGCTGTTTACAAGGGCAGCTAGCTAATCCCTATTGTAGACCCTTGCCAATACACATTTGTGCTTGTTCAACACCCACAGATCCCACCTGTGGTTTATACTGGAAATATGCTGAAAAGAACTTAGTTATAGTTTCTGGGAGAGGAGCGTATTTTCTAGCGTGATCAACAATCTGATCAAAGCCAGCACGCTCAAACACACGGTCACAATGACTTGTGACTTCGTGCTAGCATAGCTATCGACGTCCCCCGAGGGTACCGTCTACCCAGTTTCACTCACAAGTCTTGAGTCAACCCGTGACATGGTTTTCAGGCACTTTCTAAAGGTGCCGCACGCTAAGATCGTCTCCTCCAGACCGATAACACCAGGAAGACTCCTTCCTGACAAATCGACCATGGTTATGTCTAAAGACAAAAGGAACATTTATTTTAGTCGACGCGTTTCGTCCTCTGAGGTACTTTATCAAGGCAAAAATAAGTTTTCCTTTTGTCTTTATTCCTATTGTATTTTAACAGATCTATTCTATCTGAAACAAAGTGAGACTGAACAAAAAGACATCAAAGGATTTTATCAGTTTAATAATAATGATAATAATAGATTATTAATCTTGAATTTATATTTCTTTTGTTTTTATTTATATGATGACCACGAGATTGTACGTAAACTCAGCAAGGACTTCATAAACATTCTTTGTCTTCGACCATATCTCGTTGTTCTTTTTTTATATCTTCCAACTGAAAGATATTATTAAAAGTCTCTAGTGCATGAGGACTTTATAAACACCTTTTATTTTGAACGAGTCAATAAACTGGAATTTTTTTTATTAACATTTTAACAAAGAAAAGTTATTAAAATTCAAATGCTACACAAGAGAGAATCAAAATCTCATTTGAATTTCACGATTGTCTCCAACTATTAAAAGAAAAAAAAAACGTCTTTCTCGATACATAAAGACATGATTTAAATTTTAGATGAGAATCCATCTAAATATTAAGTACATAAGATTCTGGTAATATTGACCGTTTCCCTATAAGGAAACATTTGGCATTCATTGACTGAGCTTTCGTTAGAGATTTATAAAATCTTTCTCTTAAAACAATTTTTAAAGAAAATAGTTTTCACAAGTTCGGTAGCTGTTATCTGTCTTTCCAGTATTGAAGGTTGGTTGCTTTTGTTTTATGGCATATCAACCTCAGTGGGTCATTTAATACCAACAAAATGTTATAGATTCATAGCGATAGTTTGGTAAAAAAAGGTGTGTATGTATACATATATATTTGAACTATTTTTCAATTATTTTTAGTACAATCCAACTTCTTAAGAATGTATAGCTGTTTGTATTGTATTTTTTTAAGTTTGGTTGTTAACTAACATAGTGCTACCACCCGGATCAGGGTGCACCTGGGAACACCAGCAGTTAACCCAAGAACACTAACCATCAATTAAAGTTACACCACTACTAACCATGGGTATATCATACCCGATTTTGAAAATATCAACAATAAAAAATATTAAATATAAATCTTTATTCGAAATATTTTACATGCAGGCACTTCAAACTTTGTACTTTGAGTTAACATTAATAGGAACTGAAAAACATTTTATTTAGGTAAGAAAATCAGGTACTGAAAATTGTAATTAAAAATAGGAAAATTTGCGCTGGGTACTATATACCCATGGTTAGTGTTCTAGGGTTAAGGAGGTGGTTCCACGCTCCTCAAAACCTCCAGATCAGCGGCCTTGCTGCTGGACGTAGTTTGTTTTCTTACCCAGGTCACGGATGGAGTTTATCGTCATACCCAGGACGGCCAGTATTGAAGGATCTTTCCTTTCTAACTTTTTATTCGAAGTGATGCGGAATGTTAACATCTTGATTATTTTATCTTTGTGCTATCCATTTTAGTTGTTGCCGCTGTTGGTGGTCCTCAAGTGGATTGGTTTCTCTTGCTTGCTACAGTTCTTTGTGATTCTGTACCGCCAGTCTACCATGTTCAAAGAAGGATGGTCTTTACTATGACCCTCAGACTTCACCAGTTCAAAGCCGTCTTTAACCGTCGATCTTAGAAATCGGTTGTATATAGCTGAAGGTTTCGATATAAAGACAACTTGGAACACTTATTTTGACGTTTCGTCGAGTGATCGAATCAGTTGGAGACTGATTGATCGGAGAAACATAGCAATTCTTTTTCATTTGATTTGTGCATTTACCACTGACATAATTATAACACTACACTATCTGAAAATCGATACCGTTAGAAATGGGAGAAAGATGATATATAAAAATTTTTTTCCTTATATCATCGAAGATAAGCAATGTCGAGCCTGGACAGTACCAAGATGGCTGACCACTTGGTAATACCAGGTGCAGTAAGCTTGGATGCGCAGGTGGTGCAATGGATAATGGCTCGGAATTATTAATCGGAGGGTCGATTCCCGTTAGTTTCGTTATATTGACTTTCGAAAAAATATCATTGAGAAAGATATGAAATCAACTTGTCTCCCCCAGCTATGGATTAATTAGTAAGACTTGCATCACAGAGCCATTATTATCTCAAAAATATTCTTACAATCTGAAAACATTTCCTGACTTTAAATAATCTGAAAAGGGCTGTTAAACTGTAATAAATGAATCACTCAATGAAGAAAATAATGAATATGAGAAAGGATATTTTACATAACAATACACTCAATGCTAGTACTTTATTGTAATGAATCTCACCATAATTTCGATTTAGAAATTCTGCTTTACTTAAAAGCGAAAGTAATTTACTAAATGGAAAATATATAGAAAGTGCACTAATTTCTGAGTCATCCTTGGTAGATTTACATATAGGTTCATACTACAATATCACATTTTTTCAGTAATTCTGTTATTAATGTGTAGGATATTTAAACACAACAGAAAAAAAGACATAAAAGCAAAAACTTTGGGAAAGTAAATGATGTCGGCTAAGATGTTCATCTTGATCTATCGGATGCTAGAAATTAAAAACTTAAATTTAAAGTTGAGCGTCCCAAAAATCTTCAGCGTTTCCTCTCGGTCTATAACTATAAAGGACGTTGTTCGTTATATTTTCGCCGTCTCCTACTACTTATATATTATTCCGACAATAAGAACTTTTGGTCTGATGAAGTTCTTTCGAAGGTCGAAACATTTTATATATATTTTTTCCCTTTTGTCACGAAAGAGTCCAATTCAAAAAACATTCAGATCTTGAAAGGCCATAAAAATGACAAAATAAACCTGGCAACTGCTCATGAAAAGGACATCCAGTCAGCTGTTAACTGGGGAAAGAAATAGCTTGCAAATTTTAAGACCTCCAAAACAAAACCATTCACATCTAATCCCCACAGACAACCTTTTCTACCTGTCATCGGCATGACTAATACTAAACTTCAATAGAGCAATACTCTACACCTTCTTGACCTCACGTTTTCCACTGACGTGAAGTGGATCGATTACATCGAATCAATCACCTGATCTACTGCAACAAATATTGGTTCACTGTGTTGTGTTAGAAACATTTTACCCTCAGAATCCATCTTGCACATTTAAAAATCTACCATTCATTCTTGCATTGAATACTATTGCCATATCTGGTCTGGTGCTCCTGCTATTCATCTATAGGTGCTTGACAAAATCCAAAGAAGGATCTGCAATATAATCGATCCTCACATGGCATCTCGACTTCAGTCACTTTCTCAGCGACGTAACGTGGCTTCCCTCTGCCTTTTTTTCTACAAATATTTTCATAACAATTCTAACGAGCTCCCCCCGCCCGATGCCCGGATTACATGAATTTAAGCGTGCTACTAGATTAGCAAATCGCTCCCACTGTTTGAACTAGCGAAATGCAGCCGCCATTTCTACTCTGTTTCTTTTCTTGCATCTCATACCTATGGAGCACCCTTCTGGTTTCTTGCTTCTCTGATAACTACAACCTTCGAAATTTAAGTGCAACGTCAATCGCCATCATCCGTTTTATTGAAATCTGTACCCTTTGACATTTCCTCACTTTTTACCCTTCTCATTCTTCTCTTTCACTTTCACTTTCACTTTCACTTTCTGTAAGCCCCCCCCCCCTCGCGTTCTAGTGGCATTATTGCCTTACTTGGGGTGAAAAGATTTAAAAAAAATAGATGAGAATAATTCAAAAATACGAACTCTGAATTTTAGTTATTGAGCAAGCAACCAATAAACTACTTCTTCACACAAGACAAGGCCCAAGATACACTCAAAATAGTGCGTAACTGATTGAGGTTGATACAAATAAGAAGAAGAGGTAAGTGCAGATAATAAAGATATGTAGGAAAGTAAGCGGCTAACCCTAGACTTGAAGAGGTTAAGATTGTAGCGATCAAGGAAGCACCCTATCGGGAGTCTGTTCTACAAAGTAATATATTTCTTGGGAAGAAATTTCCTTCTTACTAACAGATTATGAAGGAATTGATTCGTTCCAGTGCAAGTGCCATGATGATATTAGCTGTGAAGTTTTGAACTGGTGGGATTGTGAAATATAGCTGTTCAGTACATTGAGAGTTGCGATAGACATGCGATGTTTCGTCTGTGCGAAAAGGGCTTGTAGAGTGGAAAATAACCCACTACTCACAAGGCAGCCTAGGCGCTTTTGAAACCCGCGGTAAACATTTAAATCAGAAAGTTATCAATTTGAACGAATATTTGGAAATGGTAAGCAAACGGGAAAAGATATTGGGGAAACATATTATTTTTTTAAAAAGGAGTCATTTCCCAAGAAATGACGCTACATCCTACTATGATAGATTGCGCATCGCTTCTCGGCCTTTTGACTCGAAGAAGTTCAAATAATATTAAGCTCAAGGCCCCAGGGGTCTTCCTTCTAGGCAGTACCTCTCCTTCGGGAGTGGAGTTAGGTTAATTTCCCCGGCGCCTGAGTCGTCTCCAAAACAGGAATTTTCGAGGGAGCCTGGGCAATTTTCCCACGGTATTGCCGTTAAAACCACTTGAAACTGACCTTGTGCCCCGTTCGGTAGCGACGTGGGCGAACTGAAAAATATCCTCCCACGACAGATTTCCCAACTCCTTTATCTTTCGGGTGACCCATTCCCGCAAGTGTTCAGATTGCTGCTTTTCTTCTCAGCCTGATATATTCCTATGAAGTAGCCTGAATGTTTTTTTTCTTTTCTTCGCCCAGTAGTGCCGTGTTAAAACCACTCGCTCACTGGGGTAGACTGTAATAAAGGGTTTCGTTCGAGATTTCTACCACCTGAAGAAGGCCGGAGCGTGCAACGGCCGAAACGCTGTAATAAATATGGCGACAAAGATGAGGACAATAGTCCGAATAATGTAAATAATGTACATAATTTCAGAAATATAAACAGATAACTTATTTATTTTAATAACTTTAAATATCGAACAGAATGAAAGGTTCAAAAAATAATTCTTTATTGAAGGTTTAATTTCGCTTTTCGCCACAATTGCTATTGATATCGTCTAAGTAAAACCGTTACAGTGTAACCCGGATATAAGAGACCCGGATATGTATTAAATCTTAAGCGGGCGCGGTACCTTGCTCATATCTTTTTCTCTAACATGTGAACTGTGACGTGTTCGGAATGCTACATAATTCGGGTTGCGTAATGTCTTTTAAGAGTGACCATATGTGAAACGATCATAAAGAATTGTGATTTTAAAAGGAAATAAGAATTGCAAGCAAAATAAATGTAAAGAAACTACGGAGATCGGTTGCGTATACGAAGAAAGATTATGCCGAATTATGGTTTCCAGTAAAGACAAAATAATTTTATTATTTTTAAATTCTTATAACTTTTACGTACATAGGATGCTGAAGGTAAAAGGCCGAAAGCCCCAAATTTCTCCGCTGAAGCTAGCCTAAAGTATGCCAAAGAGTGCCTTCTAGGCTAGCCAATAAATAAATAAGAAAAGAATAAAATTAAAATTAAAAAGAAAAAAATATCATTTTTTATGTTAAAATTGGACTATTCTGAACCAAGACAAAAATACAGAAATTATAATATAGATTTCTTGTTCTTTAAAAAAAAATATCATTTTTTATGTTAAAATTGGACTATTCTGAACCAAGACAAAAATACAGAAATTATAATATAGATTTCTTGTTCTTTAAAAAAAAATATCATTTTTTATGTTAAAATTGGACTATTCTGAACCAAGACAAAAATACAGAAATTATAATATAGATTTCTTGTTCTTTAGAAAAAAATATCATTTTTTATGTTAAAATTGGACTATTCTGAACCAAGACAAAAATACAGAAATTATAATATAGATTTCTCGTTCTTTAGAAAACGTTTAAATATTGTTTTTGTAACTTAACATTAAATCAAAATCCTCTCGATTATTCTTTATTTCGTTTAATAATTGATTTGGCATCCTAATTATGAATAATGATTCATTTTATTTATATTATTTATTAAGCAGAGATAAATTACACTTTGCGTTAAAAGAAAACAATACATTATTTATAATGTAGATTTTTTTCTCCGTAAAAGAACATTTATGTCATGTATTTTGTAATTGAACAAATGAAAACAAATTGCAAGATAATATTCAAATCACATTCTCTAATGAATTTCTTTCGCCGTATCTATTCATTGCAGTCGATGCTACTCTAAATTTGTCTCCATTTATTAAGCATACATTTTACCGAATCGGAATGGAGAAAACAGACTTGCTACAGCTCTTATGCATGACGATTGCATTGCGAGTGTTGGCAAAAATATACATAATTTTTTATATATCAAGAAATATTTTTTATATATATTTGTTATATATAGAGAAAAGAAATGAGGAAGTGGGAAAATGCACTATGTGTCATGTGTTTCGTTCTTTAGGATAGATACATACATACATACATATATATATTCATATATATATGTATATATATATATATATATATATATATTTTAAACATGTAGTATTGAATGTTAAAGACAACATAGTCTTGCATATTTTCTTTTGAATTTTCTCATATTCTCTAATGAGACATTTTATTTGAAAATAATTTCGAAATATGTATTGTCCATACGAAGACCTAGCGCTTTCGAACATCATTGTTCATCTTCAGGGTCAATATTTTTAGTCAAATTTTTTTTTAAACAAACATTTGCCAATTATCTTGTAGCGTAATCATGTTTAAAAGAAAAGTTGCTGCCAAATTACACACACACACACACACACACACACACACACACATATATATATATATATAAGCAATATATATATATAAGCAATATATATATATGTATATATATATATATATATATATATATATATATATATATATATATATATATATATATAAGCAAACGCTGATTAATAACGGATTTCCTAATCAATTGTTGGATTTCAACATTAGGCGTTTCTTGTCCAAAGTAACTAATAGCAACGGCGAGAATAGAAACATAAACAATAATATTAATATTTTTTATAAAAATCAGATGAACGATAATTACAAACAAGATGAATGCCGAATGAATAACATTATAAAAAAATGCATAGCACCAGTTGATAATAGCAAAAAAAATAGATTAATTATTTATTATAAAAAATTTAAAACTTGTAACCTTATAGTTAAAAATAATAATTCACCTCCTAGAACAAAATTAAATAGAGCAAACATTATTTACGAATTCAAATGTCCATTAAGGAATTGTATTCCTCAAGAATCAAATTTTGTAAATAATTATATAGGCCACACTACAAATCGTTTAACACGCAGATTAACCCTACACCTTTCTGACAATAGCTCAATTAGATCTCATTTAAATATTCATGGAGACCTACCGGACACTATTCAGAATATACTTGTCGACAACACTAATATAATAGCATCATCCACTTGCAAAAAAAGGCTAAAAATAATGGAAGCCTTACTTATAAAAATAAGCAAACCAACACTTAATAATATTAACTTTGAACATGGACATAATATCTTGACCGTGTTTTGAAACAAAAAAAAAAATGAATCACTTTATAAAACATACACATAAACTATTTCTAATTCTAACAGTTGAAATATAATCCTTGATAATGGCTAAATGTATAGCCGAAAGCGCTCGGAAAAGAACATTCGGACAATTTTTATATAGTTTATCCTCTGAAAAGAAAAACTTTATTAGATCGCACGAGAAATTATATAAAAAACTAAATAAAAGCACCTTGTCAGTCGTTTTTAATGAAATGTGCTTGAAAGAAGGATTGCTGCCTAAATACACAAATACATATATATATATATATACCGTCTGTATCCAAATCATGTAAAAGCAAAATTGTCCATTTGTTAGATTAAGCTTTGAACCATTGTAACTTAGAAATGATTAAAGATATCTTACTGGAATTCTCTGAGTTTTTATAACACTATTGGCTCTACTTTGAGCAATAAGAATGTATAATGACTGTCCAAGCTTAACAAAAGAATCGTCACGAAATGGACCATAAAGGAAAATGACATATTCATCATTAATTAATCATAGCTAAGGATCGGAAGCTATGAAAGATTAAAATAAAGTTAATATATATATATATATATATATATATATATATATATATATATATTATTCCATCATCATTTTCCAACTTATTCAATATGATCTTCGCCCTCTCTAACCTCGCAACTTACAGAGAAACAAGGTGCCTCACACGTTTTTTAACTGTTCTTTGTCTGTCATACCTGAAACTCCTCTCTCACATGCCAAACATTGTATGGATTGAGTTGGATCTTTTCTAATTGATCTCCTTAGTATTAGGAGGAAACGATGATCACACTTTCGGTTGTGACTTTCTGATGCTGATGTCCTTTTTAAAACGTATTCAGCCTTCTCTTGATGGTTCTTGAATGGACTTAAGATGGAAACCAGAGAATGAATTTTGGTACCATTACTGAAGGCCTCTATGATCTTTACCTCTCACCATTGCTGATCTTGTACGGATGTATTGATTTTTGGTTGGTATTTTTGACATTTTAAATTGATTGGTTATTGTTATTAACGTCTTATATGAAAAATCTTTATTCAGCAGTTGCATATTAATTTCCAAATAATTCTATACGTTGAAATTATATACTGATTTCTTCAACAAAGCTATTTATTTATTAACTATAAAAAAATTATGTAGGAAAATCACAACGCATATAACTTGTTTAGCATTTAGTTAAATTACCTCTACACCCTATTTTTATTTCTTAGGAAGTGACATTGTCTAGGTTGTATAATTTATGTATCCATTAAAAGCCACCCCTCTTTATGTCTGGCTACCGTTAGCTGCCAATCTACGGGTCATGACGCATCTATAAAAAAACAAATTAATTTTTACTCCTTCGCTTAGTTTAAATTTAATGTAGGTCATATTTGACTGGATGATCAGAGTAAAGTCAACAAACTTTATAAACACCTTCGTAAAAAGAGGTTGTATTTTTCTCTTAAATCTAAATAAATCGTTCACTCACCAGTAATTTACAATCGTCTGATGAGATGCATTGGTACGCACCAAAACACGACTGTAATTGTGTAGCGATTTTGACATGTTTTTAGTTTAATATTCTAAAATAAATAATATTACTATACTTTGTATTGACCCCTCTTTTAAATTAAATATTACGAACATTGGAATTGTACTCTATTCGTTCTCATCTTACCTGGATATCTATCTATCTATCTATCTATCTATCTATCTATCTATCTATCTAGAGAGAGAGAGAGAGAGAGAGAGAGAGAGAGAGAGGGTCATTTTAATTTCGCGCATGCGTATTGTTTGTTTTTGTCGGCTGCACAATATAGTAAGGTCAATTGGGTATCGTCTATGAGAAAAAGAGCACAATGATGCAATTCTCTCGGCCAGAACGAACATTTCACTGTGTTTGGGGTTCAATCTGTGTTTTGTTATAGCGCAAAAAAAGATTTATAAGGTAACCAGCAGATTCTTTGCTGTTTTTACGTGGCGTTAGAAGAAGTGATCAATGATATGCAAAGGGGTGCGTCACATACCGGGAAAGCGGTAGGGTGGGGAATTGCTCTTGACCAATACAGGTGCGTTGCATACACTGGAGCATAGACGAGGAAACATGGCAGTGTCAGAGCAGCTCGTTCGGAGATGTTTGATTTATGATTTTAAGTCGGGCTTTTTCCGCAGTCGCACTAAGTCACCGAATAAGTCAAGCCTTTGCAGATAATGCTGTGAGAGAACGCACCACCAAACATTGGTTTTAGAAGTTCAGGTCGGGAGATCTGTCCTTTGTGATGTAACTCGCAGTGGCCGGCCACATGTCCTAGATGATGAGGTCTTGAAAGAGGCCATAGAGAAGGACAGCAGTCAAACTTGTGGTGAACTTGACGAACGGTTCCAGGTTTTTGATGAAACAGTTAGAATTCACCTGCACTTTATAGTGAAGGCGTACATATTGAGCAAGTGGGTACCCCACACAGTGTCGATAGCCAACAAGAGACGAGTGACAGTCTGTTTCTCGTTACATTCTTGGACCCGCAATGTACCCATATTTAATCGCGTACTCACCAGTGACGAAAAGTGGGTTCTGTTAGTCCTGGCCTCATGTAGCATGGGCGACTAGGGATCCCGAACAGCGACTTGGTTGGGAGACACTGTGAGATCTACCTTAATCATCGGACATTGCGTCAACAGATTACCACCTCTTCAATTGCCTGGACGACCACCTTTGCGGGAACTTTTTCGCAAATGTGGCAGACTTGCGGCATGCACTCACAGATTTCGTTGCAATAAGACACCTGATTTTGACACCCAGGACATTTCGCAGCTGGAGGCCCGTTTGCAGAAGGTTCTAGATGCCGATAGCGTTTTACTTTGAGGACTAACGGTATGTTAAATTGGCTGTATATCTTTTTTTTGTAACAAATAAAAAAGGGCAGACGTTTTTGGTTACCTTGTATATAATAAAATGAATATATAATACAATGAATATATAATATATAATACAATGAATATATCACTATCTATAAAAGGCAGGATGTGTGTGTCTGTGTAACGAATGCACGGCCGCAATTTCCGACGGATTTGCACCAAAATTTGCATGCACATGCTCCAAGTTAGCAAGCAGGCCAAGACCGACTTTGCATTTCCCAACTCCCATGGAAAATGGAAATAATCGATTTTTCATGCTTCTACGGCATTTTTCATGTAGTTTGCGGCCATTTTCTACTGGCTAGAGTAAGAGCCTATAGCTGGCTGCCATGAATAGGCAGGAAGATTATATTGGCCAGCGTGAGAGCCAACAGCTGACTGATACGAATGTTAACTAGCATGCAAGCATGCAAAAAATCGATAGCTGCATTCGTCACAAATGGGAAAAATTTAAATCTGCATGGCACTTTACTCCAATTGGCTCATTCGCTTGCTTAAACTCAACGTTGATTCTGATTCCGCAGAACTGGGTTGGGTGTGAAAAAGTATTTGTTGTTAACATTCTTTTTTCATTTGGTTTTTCCAGTAACGAGTCCTTTTTTTAAAGCTGATCGTTTTGTGTTCATTTTACAAGGTAATCCAAAATGTTCTCTCCGTTTTTAAAGGAAAAAAAAAGAAAACGCTTCACAGTATGTGTAACTTATATTTAGTCTTCGAAGTAATCGCCATCGGCATCCAGCACCTTCTGCCAACGTGTCTCCAGGGGGAGGCTTGACGGAAAGAAGTCCGTGATGTCTTTGCGCAAGTCTGCTTCATTGGTGAGGGATTTCCCACGAAGATGTTTATCCAGGGAGTGGAAGAGGTGGTAATCGGATGACGCATGGTCAGGTGAATAAGGTGGATGGCACAAAGTCTCCCACCCAAGTTGCTCTATGGTATCCCTGACCACTCGCGCGACATGCGGTCTGGCGTTGTCATGGAGGAAAAGCACACCTTTGCGATTCACCAGTGCTGGCTCCTTCTGGCGCGATGCCTGTTGCACACGTTTCAATTGCTGCGTGTATAGGTCTCCAGTGACCGTTTGGCCCGTTGGTAGCAGTTCATTGACGACCTGTCCACCAGACACAAAGCATAATCTTGCGTGGGTGCATAGACTGTCTTGCGGTGTGAGGGACAGCATCCTGAGGAGACAACCAATGTCTGGAACGCTTGGGAGTTTGGTACAAAACACACTTTTTATCACTGGTAAGCACTCGATCGAATAAGGATGCGGTACGGTGGCGAGAAAGCAGCGATACGCAGGCTGCCACTCGTTGTCCCTTGTGGACCTCCAACAGCGTTTGCGGAACCCACTTGCTCAGTTTGTACGTCTTACCTAGACGGTACAGGTGAAGTCTAACTGTTTCATCGGAAACGTTGAACTGTCTTGCAAGTTCGCCACACATTAGACTACTGTCCTCTTCAATGGCCGCCTTCAGGACTCCGTCATTCAAGACCTGTGGTCGTCCACTGCCAGGCTCATCATGGAGAGACAAATCTCCCGACTTGAATTTTCGAAACCAACGCCTTGCAGTACGTTCATCGACAGCACTATCCCCAAACCCTCGACATATGCGGCGACTTGATGCAGCAGCTGATAATTCCACTTTGAAGTTGTAAAGCAAACAGCCCCGAACGAGATCTCTAGACACTTCCACCCTTCTCACAGCTGTCCGGCTTATAACTTATGGCCGGGCACGGTGCTCGTGTTTTTTATAACGTCTGATGTTCCTACTTCCGGCTGTCCGAATTTGAAAAGAGTTGCTACACGCATTTCGTATATATTTCAACTTCATTCAATGACTCATCAAAAAACGGACAGAACTTTTTTGGTTACCTTGTATTTAGTTCTTTTTTCGTAACAGATTTAATGTTTAGTATAGAGCTTAGAAAAAATTCGCAGTGTGAGATAGGCAAGAAGTAAGGCATGTAGCAACATCATCACGGCAAAGGGCAATCCTTTAAAGGCAAGGAAGGGCAAAAATATTTTAAGTCAAGTGATAGCGATTGCTGTATTGGTCGTACGATTTTTGAATCAAGTACGGGCAACGCCGGGCCATGCTGCTAGTAATATATATAATTCAATGAATATAACATATAATACAAGGAATATATAAAATATAATATATAATACAATGAATATATAATACAATGAATCATAGATACCATTGAATATTGAAAGTATGTAAAGAGAAAGGATTAATTAAACAGTTCGTTTTCCTCTATTATAGTTGTGTTTTTTTTAATCGTTGCTTTATTTAATCTCAGTACAGTGCTTTTGTTTCATTGTATCTTACTAATAATACTTTCTATTACACTAGTAATAATAATAAAGCTACGGAAGGTATGACTCTCAAGGATTCTGATTTTAATTCATTCGAGGTGTTAACATGATTTGTCTTGGTGAATTAAGATGGATTACAGTAACTATCTAATTCAGTAACACGGATTTGCTTGTCAGTTGCCTGACCGTAACCACTTCTCGGATCTGACACATTATAAATCTCTATTCATGAGAAGAGGTTGTCATTTTGTTGTCTTATTAAACTCTCGCCCGATAATAACACTCTATCATACGTCCAAACAACTTCAGACTATTAGATCTATTAGAACTGTAAAGCGTAACTATGCAAAACAGCATGGATAATATATCGTTTAATGAAAACTATACCGAGATAATTAATTGTGAATGACAGTTGATGCTTAGCTTTTATAGCCCAATCTACTAGACGTTATATCGGTCATACTCTCTCCCAAGGATAAGTATTTTGTGCCCAAATTTAATCGGAATATTTTTTTTTCATTTCGATTTATGCTGTTTACTTAACGATAATGTAAAACGACATGTGCGTAGCAGGAAAAATGAAAAGATGTGTGGTGCTTAGCTTTCATAACTTAATCAAGAATGCATTGTTTGTGGCTTATTCCTAAAGATAAGGAATGTGTGTCAAAACGCCCTGCGCGTTTTGATAAAAAAAAAAACATACAAAAAAAAGGGAAACAAAATACCCTTGGATTACGTGTGATGCTTAGCTTTCGTAGCCTAATAAAATATGTAATGCTCTCAGTCAGACATAAATACGTGTTCAACTTTCGGCGGAACATTTTGATTTATTCCGATTTGTCCTGCTTACTTAACGAGAAAAATAGGAAGACTTTCTTTGAATGACATCATGATGTAAAGAAGCGAAGACCTTCTAAATTACACATGTGACCTTTTCAACCTGAAAGGGCACACTAAGATTTTGAAAACTAGCCGAGCATTTTATGGTACACTTGCAAAAAAACAGATTTATTATCCATCAGAATCAAAACTGGGAGACGATTTATATGTGTTTATCCGACCGAAAGATGTTTTTAAGTATGAGCTATTTGTTAACTGTTATGTTTATGGATAATAAAGCCTGATGATGAATGACGTGAAGCATTCGAAAGTACTAGCAGAAATAAAAAAAATAAAAAAATAGACCATATCCATTTTATTTAATTATGAGGATCTCATCATTCGAAGGATTATCAGTAGTATACTGCTTATGTTTATGTCTACTAGCGAAGTGATTTCGCCAATAATCGCATACACATTGCTGATTGATTCAAGGTATGATTGACTCTTTGTAATGTAAATATATGCTGCCTATTTTATATATATATATATATACATATATATATATATATATATATATATATATATATATATATATATATATATATATATATATATATATATATATATGCGCTACCACCCTCGGATCTGGTAACAACAGCAATTAAGAGGTGGTTCCAGGCCCCTCAAAAATCCAATCTCTCGATCAGAGGCCTTGCTGTTGAATATAGTTAACAAAAATCAGCATTACAAGAAATACTTACATCGGAACTAGTAACTTATACCATGCATTCCCAAGGCCAAGCAGCGAAATCAGATGCACCGATCCCTTTGGACATAATAAAATGACTGAGTGAATTATACACAACTTTACAAATACTTTCATGGTAACTGCTCCGAGGAGCTGCTTTCGCTGGTTCCCAAACTTCGTGAATTTAAGCGTTCTACTAGTCTGGCATCTCGCTCTCACCCTTTAAATGTCGAAACTGTTAAATGTAGCCGTCTCTTCTACTCCAATATCTCATGTCTCGCACCTCTCGCCTGTAGAACTCCCTCCCCTTTTCCTGTTTCCCTGATAAGTATAATCTCTGACTATTCAAATGTAATGTCAATCGACGTCTCCAGATGCCCTTTGCGTGCTAGTGGCTTCACGCCATGCTTGAGGGGAAAGATTAAAAAAAAAAGCCAAAACTTTATGGCTTCAACTCCTGATGAAATTTTATACTTTCAGGGTAAATGTATTTTTTAAAGATATATTTTATTGATCCTTAGATGTATTGCGTTGGAAGCAGCCTATTATTTGTGAAACAGATACTTTGTCCTTTGACATAACAGTGGGGAAAATCCTTCAATACGTCCCAAACTAATCTCGTAACATTTCATCACCGGCGAGCAAACCCTAAACCTGCACCAATCTTATTTGAGAAACAGATACTTTGTCCTTTGACCAAACACTCATAGCTCAGTGGCGAAAATACGTCAATACATCCCAAACTAATCTCGTAACATTTCATCACCGGCGAGCAAACCCTAAACCTGCACCAATCTTATTTGGGAAACAGATACTTTGTCCTTTGACCTAACAGTGGGGAAAATCCTTCAATACATACCAAATTAATCACGTAACATTTCATCACCGGCGAGCAAAACCTAAACCTGCACCAATCTTATTTGGGAAACAGATACTTTGTCTTTTGACCCAACACTCTTAGATCAGTGAGGAAAATCCTTCAATACATCCCAAACTAATCTCGTAACATTTCATCACCTCCGAGCAAACCCTAAACCGGCAGCAATCGTATTTGGGAAACAGATACTTTGTCCTTTGACCTAAAACTCATAGCTCAATGCGGAAAATCCTTCAATACACCCTAAAATAATCTCGTAGCATTTCATCACCGCCGAGCAGACCCTAAACTTGCACCAATCTCATTTGGGAAACCTTCTTTTTATAAAAGTATGGTAAGATTTTTATATCATAGTATTCGTTGCGCCTTTTTTGTATATTTTCCAGTTTATTAGGATGTGCATAACAGTGTGCAATTAATCACATGAGATGCACCGAGGTGCAGTTTCTGCTCTGTGTAATTGTGTGTGTGTGTGTGTATAAAACATGCATGTCCAATTCGGACTCCGCTTCGAACTATATCCTGTCTTCGACCAGGTAATGGTTCCTTATTTGCCAATTTGACTGTTGACCGATATTTGTACTGTTGTTTGAAAACGTATTCCAAATTGTTTGCCATTTTTCTTTTAACGTATTATGTGATCTTATTTTTGTAATCTGTATATGGGAGTCTGGTGTCTGTCATTGTCATTTTAGTTGTCTGTTTTGCCAGTGCACCAGATTTTGGATTACCCTTAATGCCTACATAGCCAGAAAGTCAGGCCAAGGTTACTATTAAGTGTGTTTTCATCGAATAGTGACAGGTTTCTAATATTGGTGGTTACAGAGCAAAATGGATTCCTTACTTTTACAAAATGAACGAAACAAACTCTATAAGAATTTGAACCCGGGCCGCCGATTTCACGCTCTGATGATAAACATTATGTTACTCACACTTGCGAATTACTAAGAATAAATTAGTCCGACTCTATACGATAAAATCTAATGCATTGATTCAGCAAGTTAGCAAGTTTTGTCTGGTTGGCAAATCACCATTGGGAAACGGTTAAAGCTTAACACGGGACAAAAATCAAGTGGAAGGAAATTTAAATCGAGATTCCTAATCATGGTTATTCCTGGAGGTGCTCATCGACGAACTGTGTTTAAATTCCAGCCTCCTCTGTCGATTGCACTTCGTGTTAATTCCCTTATAAAAGGCATGAATCAATCTCTACTCTCGTCAGCTATGGGTTAAATAATAAGATAAATTGGACTCTCTCGCCTTGGGTGATATCCAGTCTTCTTTTTCTAATTGCCGCTCTGCTTCGGGACGTTGGCCATCATGGATCTCTACAATTCTCATTTGTTTTTGTCGTTCTATATCATGTTTATCTTTTTGTTATTTCTCTTGTTCTGCCATCCATCTGCGAAAATAACAGGGCAGTCGGAGCTTATTAGCCTTGTTAGGGCAAACTGTCTAGACGGATATTCTCCGTCAGGTTGTCATATATTCATTGATACTATGACAGTAATATATGTTGCATTCCTATGTCAAATGGAGTTTGATATTTGATTGGGTACCCACATAGCGAGGTATGGTGTGTAATTTTATCTTGATCGTTTAGTGTTTCGTGTTTTATGAAGTTGGGTCTTCTAAATGGCACCCACTTAACTGAAAGGATCCCCCCCAAAATAAAAATAATATATGAAAACATTTGGGGTTAAACGTCAACAAACCGGACATCGATGATTTCCTGTTGCTGGTCTATATTAACAGTCAAGTTTAGGATTGAAGTAGCCAGTTCTGGTCCACCGCTGGCGGGGGAAGACAGATTGGCTCTCGGGCAGTTCCGATGCCGCCAGTTCGTGTTGTCAGCCACGCATTGTGATGTCGACATGGGCAGAAAGTTGGTAGGAGGAAGAGTCGAAGGGAAGAATTGATTTGTTAGTTCGACACGATAGTTGATGTCTTAAGAGTTACCTACGCGATCGGCCCGATCGAGCAAATGAAGCCCTGGAGAAAAAAAAAAAGAAATACTAAATATATGAGTAACAGGGTTCGAGTTACCGTTTTGCATCGCGGCATTTATTTTCGTGTTTCGTTTCACTGAACTTGCAGCAGGCCTTTTCCCAGTTTTTAGCTCTGACCAGCACGAACGAGAATTGAGACTTAACGTCATTCATGGGTCAAGGGAGCTATGGGAAAACAGATTTCGCATGAAGATGTCGCAAGAGATCATAAAGTAAACGAACCTGTGGGGATAGATTCAGAATTATGGTACTTCTGTTGTTAACTGGGGCAAGGAAGAACTTGTTTATTTTAACGCCTGCAAAACAAATCTGTCCTTTATTAATCGTCAAATAAAACCCTTTCTGCCTTTGATCAGCATGGCTAATGATAACCTCCAGGTGAGTAATTCGTTGCACCTTCTCGGGCCAAAGCGAGTGAAAAGATTATATTGAATTAACTGCTAGGTCTGCTGTGTCGTGCTAGACAATTTTTCACTACTAAATCTATCTTACATGTTTACAAGCCTACTATTCGTTCATGTTTAGAATATTGCTGTCGCATATGGTCTGGTGTTACTGCTATATATTTAGAGACCCTTGATAAAATCAAAAAAGAATCTGCAATGTTATTGGTACCCACCTGGCAACTCAGTTTCAGTTAATTTCCCACCGCTGTAATGTAGCTTTCCTGTACTTTTAAAGAAATAAATACTTTATTGGTAATTCTTCGGGTGAACT
The DNA here is from genome assembly GCA_964036315.1 of Acanthosepion esculentum. Taxonomy (NCBI): domain Eukaryota; kingdom Metazoa; phylum Mollusca; class Cephalopoda; order Sepiida; family Sepiidae; genus Acanthosepion; species Acanthosepion esculentum. The sequence continues at coordinate 5,843,830 of OZ038493.1, forward strand.
CTCCTGGATGATACCGAGACTCTGAATATTAGATAGGCGGTTAGGTCTCATCATTTTAACTTTGAAATAGCCAGGTAATTTCGATGATAACAATTTCTTTTATTTCACTTCTCACTTGTGGAACTCTCTTTCAGCCTTTTTCCAGTCAAGTTTGATCTTCAAAATTTAAAATGCAATGTCAATGGTTATCGTTTCTCCTAATTTCTGTTCTTCTATTGTACTTGTTCCTTAATAAGATCTTCCTTATATTCCTTCACACTCAGCATATCAACTTCGATGGATTAATGTCGAAATCTAAATATTTTGAATGCAATTATATGGCATCAACCTACTAAAATTTTATATAAATTTATATTTTTTGGCTGTAAATCATAAGATGTATTAGTGATAATCTCTATCTATAAAAGGCAGGATGTGTGTGTGTGTGTGTGCGTGTGTAACGAATGCACGGATTTGGACCAAATTTACATGCACATGCTCCCAGTTAGTTTCCCAACTCCCATCGATAGTGGAAAAAATCGATTTTATCATACTTCTACGGCAGTTTTCATGTAGTTTGCGGCCATTTTCTACTGGCCAGAGTGAGATTCTATAGCTGGCTGCCACGAATAGGCAGGAAGATTCTATTGGCCAGCGTGAGAGCCAACAGCTGACTGACAGGAATGTTAACTAGCATGCAAAAAAAATCTATAGCTGCATGCGTCACAAGTGGGAAAAATTTAAATCTGCATGACACTTTACTCCAATTGGCTCATTCGCTTGCTTAAACTCAACGTTGATTCTGATTCCACAGAACTGGGTTGGGTGTGAAAAAGTATTTGTTGTTAACATTCTTTTTTCATTTGGTTTTTCCAGTTACGAGTCATTTTTTTAAAGCTGATTGTTTTGTGTTCATTTTGTTTAGTTCTTTTTTTCGTAACAGATTTGATGTTTAGTATAGAACTTAGAAAAATTCGCAGTGTGAGATAGGCAAGAAGTAAGGCATGTAGCAACATCAGCACGGCAAAGGGCACTCCTTTAAAGGCAAGGAAGGGCAAAAATATTTTAAGTCAAGTGATAGCGATTGCTGTATGAGTCGTACGATTTTTGAATGAAACACCGGCAACGCCGGACCATGCTGCTAGATTTACTATAAAAATATATTTTCATATTTTTTAGTGCTGGATTGATTGTTATTTTGCTATAAAATGCTCCTTTTATTATAAAAATGTACTGATTTTTGCTTTTATTTTCACTACTTGCCTATAGATGGCACCCCCTAACAGGTGCTACCACCAGGGGTCAGGGCGGACCTGGGAACAACAGTAATTAAGAGGTGGTTCCACGCTTGTCAAAATCTCCAATCTCTCCATCAGCGGCCTTGCTGCCGGATGTAGTTTATCGTCATACTCAGGAAAAACTTCGCACTCATTAACTTGGTGTATGTTAGTGGCTTTGTTGCCTTGCTTGGGGTGAAATGATTAAATACAATCTTCTGTCATTCTAGTTGTGTGAGGATTTTACATACCGTTTTATCTATTTGAAATTACCCGCAGAATTTCAGACGCAGATTTGATGACAATTGCTACAGGCGTGGCGCTTTCAAGAACAAGTCGAGCGTAAAACATTTGCGTCTGAGGGAAAATGAAAGTGAAGCGACGGTATTAAATTCAAACAAGAAAAAAAATCTAACGAAACCTTTTACTACGTAAAAGATATGTCCATTAACAAATTGCGAATCTATTAATACTGTACAGGAGACCAGAATGAAATTCTCTCCGTATATATCTAACTCAAATATACACCAGAGAGGCAGTCGTAAAAAAAGCGATGATTGAAAAAGAAAAGAAAAGAAAAGAAAGAAATAGAAAACTTCGATGATGCCAACATGTCTTTTATGGAAATCAATCATTTTTCCTCATTCTGAAGATGGTCTCTTGCAGCTAATATGTAAAATTAGAGAATCGACATTCGATTTCGAAAGATGATATTGTAAAATCAAAATTGTACGAATTGGCAGTGTCTGTGCATTGTCATGAGCTACTAGTTCCTACAGTTACATACGCTTTAGTTTGGCACAAGGCCACAAATATGACACAGTAGTAAAAAATCATGACACAGTAGTCAAAATCAACTCGCCCCGTTCGCTGAATATCGCATATTAGCATCTCAAAATACTGAAAGTTTTGTAGAGATCATGAACCTGAGATACTCCCTGAGGATTGAATTCACGTGATCAACCAATCTAGTCCTCTAAACCTGACCCCAAGTAGAAACCTCCCCCAAATATTTATTACGATTTTACAGAGGTAATTATTATGGGAAAGCCACAGAGGATAGATCTCGTGACTCACTGGCAACAATGCTTTAGACGAGCTCGCTACATTTTAACCCTAAACTGAAGAGTGCTAAAATATTTAATAAGAGCGGCACAAGTTTATAATTATCGAGCGTCCGGTGAGGATCAACCAGACTAGTTTTCTGACCATTATTTTACGCTGATTGGCGCGAAAATACTTCATAATTTTTTCACAAGATCCAAAGTCTGTGTCACCCAGTGAGGATGAAAATCACTACGCAGTGGTCTTGAGTAGGACGCTAATCAATTCCACAGATAGAGGCATAAAAAATCCTTTATTAATAGTGGATTTATTTGACACAAGATCATCGGTATGGGTCATCTAAAGAGACCCGACATCACCACACAGAAGTTATGGACAAGCAACTCATGTTGCTAACCATTTGAGCCCTGCGTTCCTGAACAATTTTTCTGCCTCGGCAGATGAATAAAATAGTTACAAGTGTTTACCCACCGTTCAGCCTGTGGCTGGGCATTAAGCCATTTTTCTGTACCACTGTTCAACTGGGGGCTGGGCATTACGTCATTTTTCTCTACCACCGGTAAAGCGGTGGTCAGGGCTCGACACACACAGATGTGCCTAACATTTCTTGACATTTGAATTAAATAATAGACATATCGTATCCTGAAGCCTGAATTAAAATATATTTATTAAAGTATGTCTGGTACAAGGTCACAAGTTAGGATCTAACTTATGACAGTAGCTAAGGTTCTGGTGTTTTTTTTTTACCAGCCAAAGTGAGATAACCATGGATTCACTTATGGCTTAGCCTATGAGGACCGGTGCTCACCAATAATAATTACGACTAATATTCGAAAAAAGAAATCTTAGTTTCTTAAAAATGGAAAAAATATTGTTCTTTCCCATTTTAGCAACTCGTTTCATCTGTTCTGTTCCATCTGCCATATTTAATTGACCTTGCGCCAACTCCTTAGTACCTCTCACAATTGCTGCACAACGCTTTGAAGGGCGACATTTTCTCTTAGGAAAACAAGAATCAAATTTTCCTTATGTGTGTGTGTGTATTCCTCCCTTCTTTCCTTCTTTCCTTCCTTCCTTCCTTCCTATCTATCTATCTATCTATCTATCTATCTATCTATCTATCTAGTCACTCTGTTCATATCTATCTCAGGCTGTTAATATAACTATCTAGATAACAAGCAAGAAAGCTAGCTCTATCAGCTCATATCTATATCATTCTGTATGTATGTATGTATGTATGTATGTATCTATCTATCTATCTCAGTCTGTTCATTATCTATCTATCTATCTATCTATCTATCTATCTATCTATCTATCTATCTATCTATGTGCGGATTCAATGTAAACACATTCCCTCACACTTGGAAAAACCCAAAAGATAAAAATAAAATATTTGAAAATTGACTTCATAATTGCTAAACCAATACCCTTAATGATGTAACAGCCATAAACAAAAATAGTACAAAATGTGATCACAGAATGGTCTTCCGCAGAATCAAATTTAACTTTCTGCTTAAGACAAAATAAACTTGGAAAAGAAAAACGTTCTAATCAAATCAAATGGAACATCAAAATTCAGTTCGAAATCAGGAACAGGTTCCAGGCTTTGTGGAATAACGGAAGAATTATAAATAGCAAATTGGCAACTATAATTACAGCAGCATAAGGTGCAATAACAGAGGAAAGGAAAGGAAATGCCAGTAACAAAAGGAAGTAACTCGAAGGCAACACACACACAAAAATAAAAAACGATAATGGCGAGAAATATGGACGTAAACACGAAGAGAGATGAAAACTGAAAATGATTAATGAAACAAAATAAGCAGCAAAAAATATGGGACACAAAAAAAGAAAGATAAAATTGGAAAGAGTAAAAAAGGTACCTATGGAAAGAGTAAAAAGGTACATATGGAAAGAGTAAAAAAGGTACCTATAGAAAGAGTAAAAAAGGTACCGATGGAAAGAGTAAAAAGGTACCTATGTAAAGAGTAAAAAAGTTACCTATGGAAAGAGTAAAAAAGGTACATATGGAAAGAGTAAATACCTATGGAAATAAAATACGGCACAGTGGTCAGTGGTTACATTCCATCACCGTCGACCAAACCCCGAACTACCACCAGTCACGATTAACGGATTGGCCCTCAGTGAGTCTCCTTGCCTGGGGAGAATATTGCATCTCAAATTCACACCCGATCTCGAGTGGCACTGTTATATACAGTCCATCGCTAAAGATGCAGATAAAATGATCGACTCCTATCGCTCCCATAAGTACTTCACTCATCATGTTATCCTTAACTTTTATAAGAGCCAGGACAGGCTGAAAATGGAGTACTGTTGCCATAATTGGGCGGTAGCATCCCAGTGCTCACTTTCCGGTCTTGAGTTCAAAAGCGTCTTTGAATCCTTCTCAGAGAAGGATTATTCTCCACCCTCCAACCTTTCTCTTACAGGCGGAATGTGGCGAATCTGTTACTAATCTATCGCTACTACCATAGAAAGTGCTCGGATGAACCGCATTCCTTGGTTCTGCCAGGTCTAACTTTCACGGCTAGGACCCGCCAGGCTACTTACATAGTAGCAAACCACTGACATTCATTTTGTATTCCATCAACGAGAAGTAAGTTTCACTCGAGCAGCTTTTTCCCGCTAACCACTGCCCTGTGGAACTGACTCCCAAAAAGATGTTTCCCAGATCACTACCATCTTAACCTGTTCAAGTCTAGAGTTAATTGTTATCTCCCCCTCCTATCGATATAAACTGCCTCTTGATGTAAGACTCTACCTCGAGTGGCCCCCGGGCCTTGTACAGGGTAAACCTTACTGTACAAAATAAATAAATAAATCAATAAATAAAAATACCGGAAGATATCTGTCAATATTTTTGCGATGAGGTAACTATTTACGCGCTTGACATTGTTCGGACTATTGTCCTCATCGTTATTGTTTTATTCCCGACGTTTCGACACATGGAAACGTGGCCCAGTCGATAAAAACCTTGGTTGAAGTTATTCAATGACTTGACCTAAAGAGTTGTGAGTTCTGGCCACAGCAAAGATGAACCAAACTTGGAGAGCTGACTTACTAAAGGGAATTATCTCAAATTGACTTATCAAAAAAAAAAAAAATAGGCATGGCACGTGGCATTAGAACAATGCACCCCGGGTTTTAGTTCGAAATTCCGATGTATTTCATCTGAATGAGGTCGGAGCGTTCAACGGCCGAAACGTTGTGAATATGGCAATGAAGATTAGCACAACGGTCTGAATGATGTAAGTAATGTAAATAATAAGTAAGTCTTAAGAAAATGACAAACAATAAAGAAAGTTATTATTAAAATCAGCCCGTTCTGGGTAACGTTATGAGGAAAGAAGTTTTCGATTTAAAACTCACAGAACATTTCAAGAAGAATGGGGTGGACTGCAGAAAACATCGAGCTTGTGTAAATGGATGACAGAACGTAGGCTGGGATGGAGAGTAGAAAGATATACATTTTTAGAGCTAGAAGCATCAGGAAGTTGTGATGTGCTGTGATCGCCCACGATCTGAAGGGACACGGCACATAATGAAAGAAGAAAGTTATGGATGTACGTACGTAAAACCAAACTTGGGACATTCTAGTTTTAAAATGATTTTTAAGCGAAAACGTATTTATCAAAGAAGCCATATGAATGGCGAAGAACAATAAATAAATAAATAAATAAATAGAACACTTACCTAAAAAGGCGGGAAACAGGACCAGAAATATGAAATAGAAAGAAAAACATGTTAAGAGAGTGACAGTCAGAATTAGTACAAATAAAAAATATTGCATAGGTTAAACCAGTCCTTACCAAAACGTCAGTCGCGACGGCTTGGAGCGCGGCTGCTCACTCTTATTGACGCCGTTAAGCTATTCAAAAATTTTAACGGCCGATCGACAAAACGTCCAATTGCAAAAACGTGCCCAGAAGAGATTAAAACCCATTAACTTCCTATGATGGGAATTTCGTGCACTTCTGTTATCAAACAAATCTTTACCACGTTGTTTCCTTGTTAAGACACACACACACTCACGCAGACACATATATATATATGCGGCCTGACAATTGCATCTAGCATGAGACAGCCTGTCGCCTCTGAGTTTTGACTTCAGTGTTCACTTTGAGATTTATATTTACATACGCTCTATCTCTGATATTGAGCACTTTATCCCATAAATATAGCACACCTTAAAACTATATTTCTTCACATTATATATATATATATATATATATATATATATATATATATATATATATATATATATATATATATATATATATATATTATATATATATATGTTAAAAAAGAGACAAACCGCAAACGTTTTTGGTTATAATGTGGATTTGTTTCAGTATATGTATTACATTTTATTCTTCATAAAGAATAATATATATATATACATATACATATATATATATATATATATTAAAGAATAATAATAATAATATATATATATATATATATATATATATATATATATATATATATATATATATATATATATATATACTAAAGAAGAATAAAATACATTATAACGAAAAACTTTTGTGGTTTCTCTCTTTTTAAAAATATGCATTTTTCTCCCGTTGAAACAACTTTAACCTTTTCCCGATATATATATATATATATATATATATATATATATATATATATATATATATATATATGTGTGTGTGTGTGTGTGTGTGCGTGTGTGTGCGTGTGTGTTATGCTGATATGTGTATGCTCATTTTTGTCAAATAAAAATGAACACACGATTCAAACTCTTAGAAATTTTATTTAGTAATTGATAACTGTATATGTAAAGCATCATCGGTGGTTACAGGGAGTTTGAAGTTTGATACATAACACGTGAGGGAACGTGACCGTAATCTTCAAATCTCTTTCTTGTCTGTTTTCCTAGAGAGTTCTGATCAAGGGGCATAACTTGATTCCAATTTAGGGAACTAGTTAGTTCCATTGCTATGATGTTCATCGTAACAATATATATATATATATATATATATATATATATATATATATATGAGTGTGTGTGTGTTTGTGTGTGTGTGTGTATACAGTCCCCACCCAAAATATTCGAGCGGCAAGTTCAATTCCTGTGTTTTTCTTGTTTACTGAAGACATTTGGGTTTAAGATCAAAAAATGAATATGAGACAAGTGTCAAGAATATCAGAATTTTTTTTGGTATTTACATCTAGATGTGTTAAATAACTTTTTTTTAAGCCACCCAATTTTCAATTAAGCAAAACTACTGGAATACGAGACAGACAGGTGTTTCTTGTTCTTCAGGTGTAGCCTTTTAGATCGATTGTATAATATTAAATAGTTCTGAATTACTACTATTGCTTTTAGATTTGGGTTTCACGTGTAAATACTAAATTTCTTGTTAAAATGAATTAACCAATATGAAGACGAGAGAGCTATCTATGGGAGAAAAGCAAACTATTTTGAAGCTGATAAAAGAAGGACGATCGATCACAGACATTGACAAATATGTGGGCATAGTCAGCATAACAATTTAGAATGTCCTGAAAAGGTAGGAAAATACTGGTGTACTGAAGAACAGACACAGAACAGGTCGGTCAACGAAAACAACAGCAGTTGGTGACAGAAACATTGTTAGATCCATATGGAAAAACCCCAGAACAACAGTCAGTGACATCACCAAAAACCACCAGGGTGCAGGGGTTAAGCTTTCACAATTCACCGTTCGAAGAAGACTTCGAGAGCAGAAATATAGAGGCCATACTACAAGATGGAAATCACTGATCAGCATTAAGACTCTGAAGGCCAGACTGGAATTCGCAAGGAAGTACATAGATGAGCGACAACAGTTCTGGAAGAAAGTTTTATCGACTGATGAGACCAAGATTAATCTATACTAAATTAATGGAAAGGGCCAAAATGTGGAGAATGAAAGGATCTGCTTAGGCAGTTCCTTGACTTGGGCTTACATGTCTGATTCTGAAACAAGTTCATTCATATTTATTGATGATGTTACTCATGATGGCAACAGCAGAATGAATGCAGGCATCTACAGAAACATTTTGTCTGCCAAATTACATAGACATCGATCCAAACTAATCGCGTGGAAGTTTATCGTACAACAGGACCATGATCTAAAACATATTGTCAATACATCAAAGGACTTCATCAGGGGAAGAAAGTGGACAGTTTTAGACTAGCCAAGAAAATCACCGGACTTTAACCCAGTAGAGCATTTATTTCATCTCCTGAAGAGGAGACTGAATAACCTCCCCCGCAAACTAAACAAGAACTTAAAGAGGCTGCGTTAAATGTCTGGAAAAGCATCATAAATAAATAAAAACAGTTTGGTAATGTCAATGGGTCGCAGGATGGATGCAGTTATTGCAAGCAAGGGTTACGTAACCAAATAATAAATGTTATTTACATTAAGACTATCTATTCTTTTACTTTTGCTTACCTAAAATTGGAGTGATCTAATACACATGATGGTAGGCCCTAAGCTGTTTAACAAACTCTGCTCTCTCTTTGGACAAACATTGCACATAGCCAACACATCAATTTGGAATCTGCTGAAAAGGAAAGAAACTATTGGTGTACTGAATAGCAGACATAGAACAGGTCGGCTAAGACGGAAAACAACAGCAGTTGATGACAGGAAAACATTGTGAGAGCTGTGAGGAAAAAGCCCAGAGCAACAGTTAGTGACATCACCAATAACCACCAGCGTGCAGGGGTGAAGATTTCACAATTCACCGTTCGAAGAAGACTTCGAGAGCAGAAACATAGAGGCCATAGAAAGTACCCCCCGCAAGAAAACCCCCCAAACAAACAAGAACTTAAAGAGACTGCATTAAAAGTTTAGAAAAGCATCATAAAGGAGAAAAATAAAACAGAAAAAAAGAATCTGATTATGATCAGAAGCATACAAGCCCATCTGTGAAGTATGACAGAGTCAGTGCCTTGGCTTGGGGTTGAATGGCTGCTTCGGCGAAAGGGTCATTCATATTTATTGATGATGTAACTGAATGAATTCAGAGGTCTACAGAAACATTTTGCCTGCCAATTTACAGAGAAATTTATCATTCTGAAGAACAATGACCGAAAATATGCAGCCAACAGAGCAAAGGACTTCATCAAGAATAAAAATTGGACAATTTTATATTGGCCAATCACTGGACTTTAACCTAATAGATTACGCATTACATATCCTGAAGAGGGAACTGAAGGAAAAAAACGCCTGAAACGAAGAAGAACTGAAAAAGGCTGCATTAAAAGTTTGGAAAAGCGTCACAAATGAAGAGTACAACAGTTTGATGAAACCAATGGATCCCAGGCTTGATGCATTTATTGCAAGCAAGGATTATGCAAACAAATATTAAATGTTATCTTTTTCTTTACTTTTTCTCACTTAAAAATAGGATGATGTGATAGAAAAGGTGGAATGTCCAAAACTGCTGAACTCATTTAAATTTAAATACCACGCAATGAAAACTGAAATTCGGGGGCAACCAATTCCTCCTTTATAATTATTTGTCACACCTGCACGGGATGTCGTACACAAAGTCCTTAATTACGTTCTTCTCTATGGGGGATCTTACTTGGAAGAGATATATGTGTAGTGTTTTTTTGTTTTTATTCTAAATGATGTTAAACTCGAAACATCAATTCGGAACTCTTGTCTTCAATAAAACAACAAAAACAAAGGAATTGGCCTTGTCGTTCCAATACTTTTCGAGGGGGAATGTATATACCCCTTTTTTACTTGCATTTGCTTAACCGAATCTTGGTCGTTATTTTGCATTGAATAAACAGAGGTTCACTATTTCCATATTTAGGCCGCCGTGAACAAATCCGGTAAAGACCAGAGAAAGAGAAGGAAAGGATTAGCAGAAAAACGGCAACATTCGCCATTTTTCTTAAAGTGCTGCTAACTTGAATATTCAGATTATTTGCAGAAATATTTTTTTCTCTTAGTATTTTTCTTGAATATGATTTTAAATAACAAAATTAAAAATAAAACTGGTTAAAATAAAATGGTTTAGAGCCAAAGTAAAAAAAAAATATAGCACATTATTTTATTTTTAAGTTTCACTCATGAGGAACAAAATTTTATGTTTGAAGCCCGTTTTGTCCACTGCATAATCCAATATGGCGATCTTTACGGATAGATGCTGCTTACTTTTGTCTCCCTTTAGTGACACAGGTGCAGCATTGAAGCAATGATGTTGCGTGTTTGACTAGAAACAAAAAAATGCACAGACATCTCTTCCAAGTAAGATCCCCCATAAAGAACATTATTAAGGACTATGTATACGACATCCCGTGAAGCTGTGGCAATTAATTATAAAGGAGAAACTGGTTGCCCCCTTAAACCTTTGAGCCATCCGTTCCTGAAAATTTTTAACTCTTCTGCCTGAGCTCCTGAATTAAAATTGTAATACATGTTTAATGTAGTTTGAATGTAGCAATCCGACGTAGGAAGTAATTTGTCCAATGTAACAGCAACAATGTCTCGTAGCAGCTATTCAGGAATTCTTAAGGTCTTCCATATCAGGGGTTGGCAGTGGATATTTGGAGAGAGTAGGAAAACGTAGTTCTGCAGGTCTCCTCATCTCATAGGTTAGCAGTAGATATTCCGAAAAAGAAAACAAAATGGCCGCCTTTATACACATTGGGTCGAATATTTCTAGTCTTCTGATTGGTTAACCTTCTATGGGTGTACTATAAAATGAGTCAGCTCATTTTGGTTTGCTTACTAGTACATAATGTACTCAAAATAACCTAACAAAAATTAGCAAATAGTTGGTATGTAATGTTTTATGGCAGATATAAAAAAATAGTTACAAGTGTTTATCCACCATTCAACCGGCGGCTGGGCATTAAGTAATCTTTCTCTATCACTGTTCGACTGGAGGCTGGGTATTACGTAATTTTTCTCTACCACCAGTAAAGTGGTAGTCTGGGTTCAAATAGTTAAGATAAGACTGCAAGAATAGCATAAAGAGTAACAAGTGGGTATGCATGGAATATTGCTGCCATATACGGTACGGAGCCCCTTCTGTTTGTCTCACGGTCCTTGATAAAACCCAGAGACGGATATGCAATGTAATTGGACCTGATCTGACATATCGTCTGCAGTCGCTCTCACACAGACATGCCGTCGCCTCTCTCTGTCTTTTTTTACAAATACTTTCACAGTAACTGCTCCGATGAGCTGCTTTCGCTGGTTCCCAATCTTCGTGAATTTAAGCGTTCTACTAGTCTGGCATATCGCTCACACCCTTTCAGTGTCGAAACTGTTAAATGTAGTCGTCTCTTCTACTCCAATAGCTTCATGTCTCGCACTTCTCGCCTGTGGAACTCCCTCCCCTTTTCTTGTTTCCTTGATAGCTATAATCTCCAACTATTCAAATGTAATGTCAATCGACGTCTCCAGATGCCTTGATCTATTCCCTATCCTTCTCTTCATCCTTTTCTCTATCACTCCTCTTTGCTCTCGCTCCAACTCTCTGTAACCCCTTGCATGCTATTAGCTTCCCGCCTTGCTTGGGGCAAAACACTTTAAAAAATAGAAAACTCAAGCATGGGTGACCATATATAGAGGGAAAAGGGAGATCACTGCCCTCTGTGAGATTAGGTTCAATCATAGACATAGAACATCATTGGAAAATTCGTAAACTTAAGGAATCAGCACATATGTTAGGCCACAAAAATCTCCTGAGCCGACCATAGAAATGATTACAATATGGGAACCAGTAATAATGAGTGCCAGAGAAAAGCGATAATAACAATGAAAATTGCAATATGAGCTCTGGTAAAAACATGCTGTGGTAACTGCAAATATTGCAATATGAGCACTGGTAAAAAAAATTTGTGACAAAAATCATATTTAGACATTTGAAAATAAATTAATAATAAAAATCTTCTGAGCCGGCCAAGCATAGAAATGAATACAATATGGGAACGAGATATACAGAAATAGAGATGCCCAGCAATAACAGAAATTGTAATATGAGCTCAACTAAAAAATGATTTCCTTTTGAAAGTCTAGCGCTTTAAAGAAGAAAAAGGGGAACAAAATTCTCATACTAAATAGATCTGGATAATAAATAGCTGAGAGGAGGAAGACTTTCCGAATGATTATTGACTCACAGAACTATTTCAGTAATAAAAAAAGGCCTACGGCCATATAGCGTTGGCACACCGGTTCCGAATATGATTATTGAAGATAAACAACGTCGAGCCTGGTCAGTATCTAAATTGGGGGAACGCTTAGGAATACCAGATGTTGTAAGATTGGATCTATGAATGGCGCAATAGATAATGGCGCGGAATTGTTAATCGGAGAGCCAAGTTCAAATTTCATTTGCATTCGTTATAATCACTTATGCTCAAATAACCTTGGGAAAAGTATAACTCCACCTCTTTCCCCCCATCTATGGATTAATTAGTAAGATTTGCACCACTACGTCATTATTATCTTTAAACAAATTTCATACAATCAAAAACTATTTTGTGGCTTGCCAATCAATCATCAAAAAGGATTGCGGATGTTTAAATTGGGAGCCCCTCAGAATAAGAATTCGGAGACCAGAGTTCGAATTCCAGTCGGGTATATTACATCCACCTACGCGCAAATAAGACTGAAAAAATGTTTGAGCCCATGTCCTCCCCATATCTATGGGTTAACTCGTAGGGCTTGTATCTGGGCAATTCTTTGATATTCTAAAAAATATTAATGCAATATTCACTCGCAAAAAAGGTAATATTTTTACAATCCAAAACATATTTTCGCTTTGTCTATATTTCTGAAATGAGGTATTATGGTTTCTTGCATTATTTACACTGTTTGGACTGTTATCCTCATCTTCATTTCCATATTCACAAAGTTTCGGCCATTGTACGCCTCGGCCTTCTCCAGATGGTTGGACACATGGCCCAGTGGATAAAGATGTTCGCTAGATCCAGTCACTAGACCCAAAGAGTTGTGAGTTCAATACCAGACCACATCAGTGGGAAACCAAAACATGGAGAGTTGAGTTAAAGGAAAATAACTGAGACATCCAGAAGTGGCATGGCATGGGGAACTAGAACAATCTACCCCGGTGTACGAAATAAAGGGTTCGGTTCGGAAATTCCAATCACCTGAAGAAAGCCGGGGCGTACAAACAGCCGAAACGTTGTGAATATGTAATGAGGATAAGAGTCAGAATAATGTAAATAACGCAAGTGATATATTCGCTTGATATAACCCACAACGCGCTGGGAAGCAACGGACCTTTTCAATTACACTGATTTATAGTTAGGTGTGATTCCAACTTTATTTAACGAGTTAAGAATTTGGATGCTTTCATGATTAAGCAGCATCTTCTACTGATTATATTTATACTAGCTGAGGTATCCGGCGTTTCCCAGGTGTACATGGCTGAAATTCTATAATGGCACCCCACTGTAAACCCACACACCCTGCGTCCTCGCTTGCATGCATCATCTGTTGGTATACTAATCTACTCCCGCGACCTCATCTTTTTTATGGTATGTCCTTCGGAAGTGTTTGATTGTTCTTTATAAAGAAATTCCATCAATAAAATCTTCTTGTGTAGTCGTGGCCCGGGGTTAAATTGTTTCAATGTTTTAGATATTCAGTAAATTTCCTATGGTCGTAATAACTTTCAAATAGTATGATATTGTTCACAAATCTAATAATGAAACAAAAACAGGGATGACGCGTCAGAGCTTGATTAAACTGCAAGGGCAAACGTATAAAGGCCCCCTCTTTCTTTGCACGTTCACTGTAAAGCTGGGGTTAATAACTTCGGGAATTTTTCCCTTTTAACGCTTCAATAATTCTTCTCAAACAATCTTTGCATCAAACGTTGTTCAAATGCCTATTTAGGATGAAATCATATTAAGAAACTTGGTTAAATGGAAGAAGCCGATTCTGGACCTAGTTTCTCACAGATTTTGTCCACTTAACTGAAATAATCTAAACCAAACATTCAGTAAAAACAATTTGTGTGTCATATGTAATTTACATGGCAAATTTGGAAAGCATAGGATGAAAAACCTGGGAGTTTTGGGCCTAAAACGGACTTTTTAAACTGTTTTTCGTTGTTTTTCGTTAAACGCAGGGAAGCAAACAGCAGGACTATCTGATTTTTTGCAAGATAGCAATTTTTTTTTGTTTCAAGAAAATCGGATAAAAAATGAGGAAGTTATTCAAGTTTTTATTTTAAGTGGTACGAAAAATCCCATTTTTTTTGTATGAAGCCAACGTCACAAGGTAAATTATCAAAAACTCTATATAAACCTCGTAACATGAGCTATGTTTTTCATTACGTGCAAAGAACATCAGCTCAACTAGTATAAAATTTGTTCGCGTGTAACTTTGCCTTGGTTTTTTGCAAAAAGTCGTACCCACCATCAGTTTTATCGATTTTTTTTGCCAAACCCAGGAGGCCTGGAGGTGGAAACGTTGGTATTGACCTAAATCAGAAAATCTGCAGCATGTTTGTACGATTTCATCGAAATTGGTTGAGAAATGTGTGCATGCATAAATAGCACACACACACACACACACACACACACACACACACACACACACACACACACACACACACACACACACACACACACAAAGACATCTGTTTTATATAGAGAGTGGGGAAATTCGTACACCATGATTTTTTTTTAATTTAATATAGATTTTATAAAATAATTTTATAATACATACAATATTTGTATACCATGACATAATGCTGCAATATGCAAAAGAAATTAGAAAAAACGTTATATCAAAGAAATTTATAAGAATCTGAGGCGGAAATCGTTTTCATAGAAAATTACAATACCTATTTTATACTTTTCATCATATCCCTTTCTCAATTCAACAGTAATTAGTTTCTTTCTGGAGCTTTTAATCAATGATTTGCAAGTTTCCGTTGGTATTTTACTCAATTTTTCTTTGATCCAGGATGTTTTTCGGAGCTCTTTTATTAAAATTAATTTTTAATAAACGCCACAAATTCTCTATTGGATTCAAGTCTGGAGACTGTGATAGGCATTCGAGTGCATTGGTATTGTTTTCAATAAGCCATTTTTTCGTAGATTTCGCCGTATGTTTGGGGTCATTATCTTGTAAAACCCATTTATTTAGGAGTCCAAGCTTTACTACTGACCCAGCCAAACAAATTGCCTTTCTTCCAGTGTTTGATAATCAATTCTTTTTTGCGAATTTGATAGTTCCTTGCCTTTCCCAATGATGATGAATACCGTGGATGATTTGTGTGCTCAGATATGCTTATATAAGAAATGAATCTAACAAAATCTTACTCGGAATTGTGTAAATAAAGGTAATTAAATTTTTCGCCTCATAATTTTATAAATAACACATAATTGCTTATATAACAAAGTTTTCTAATTATCTTTTGCATATTACAGCATTATGTAATTGTGTAAAAATATCGTATGGATTTTAAGTTTTTTTCATAAGTTATATCTATATTTAAAAAAATCATGATGTACGAATGATTATATATATATATATATATATATATATATTATATATATATATATATATATATATATATATATATATTATATAAAAGGCTCAAATGCTAACATTCCATGGTTATAATTTATTACATTGGAATCGTAATCACGATCAAATTAATCAGTCCATTGTAGGTCTGATGAATTGTATCGTGATTACGATTCCAATGTAATAAATTATAACCATGGAATATGAGTGTTTGAGCCTTTTATATTATATTCTTACTCTGTCTTGGACATTAAGTTCTACTTGGATTCTATGCTCTTGGAAATTTATGTATGTACACACACACACACACACACACACACACACATATATATATATATATATATATTGACGATTAATATTATCAAAATATATATATAAAATAATTGTATTTCCTACACCATCACTTGATAAGACACCAGAAGTGTTGAAAGAAAATGGGTATTTTTGTAGTGATTTTATAACATATTTCTGTTATAATTTTCGAATAAATAATTGTATATATATATATATATATATATATATATATATATATATATATATATATATATATATATATATATATATAAAAGTGAACATAGAAGTCAACACTTAAAGGCGACAGTCTGTTTCATGCTATATGCAATCATCGAGCCATTGTCAATACGGTGCAATATGATAGCGCATAAATGCTTAATATACAGTGTGTGTCCCCAAAATTGACACCATTTAAAATGGGAATTTCTGAGTCATTACATATTCCAGGCAAACGAAATTAAGTAAGCTTCATGTTGAACAAGAAAAGATTGATTTATCGAACAAGATATGCCAAGAGATCTAGATTTTACAACCGATTTCCGAAAGTCAGGTGAACGTTGTGTTCCTTTATAGCAGCACATTGTCAGTGTCATTATCACTGGCAAAATCCCGAGCCATCTTTCTGGGAGATTCTCATTGAGATAAGTCCGCACAGTCAACAGAGTTGGTTTGTACACAGTTTCTTAAAATTTGAGATCATTTCAGCGAGACTTGGCTACGGCATTAGACTAGAAAATGATATCAATTTAAGGGGGGGGTACTATGAGCTAGAAATTTGGAGCAAGCCTCTTGATTCCGAAGAATCACATAAAAATTGAATGTAGATTTTTTTAACCGATTTCTCAAAACTTCACACATGTTCAATATACGCAGCAGCTGTGACACGGCACACGTGAAGTCGGTAGTGCAGCTCCTGCCAAACACGCTGTAGCATGTCTTGCGTAGCATTCTCCAGCGTCTCAGTGATTCTCTGCTTAAGTTCGTCTAGGTTTGTAGGAAAAGGGGAGGATATAGACCCGACTTTTCACACAGCTCCATAGAAAAATATCAAAAGTCAGGTGAACGTTGTGTCTCTTTATAGCAGCACATTTCCATTATCACTGGCAAAATCCCGAGCCATCTTCCTGGGAGATTCTCATTGAGATTAAGTCTGCACAGTTGAATAAGTTAATTTTTACACATTTTTTGTTAAAATTTGAGATCATTTGCACGAGAATTAGCTATGGCATTAGACTACAAATTGGTGTCAATTTTTGAGAAGAACCCATGTATAATAATAAAATAGTGATTCACGAAGAGTCATCAGATATATACAGAGAATAAGTATGTGAAGTGAAAAGCTCCAAGAAACAAACAATATTTTAATGTAGACTGCAAATAACTAATAATACTAATAAGTGAGTAGTCATAGACACATGTGCATGAAATAAATTTTGAACTCAATTTCTGTAAAAATAAAGTGTTGATAAATAATAATAATAATAATAATAATAATAATAATAATAATAATAATAATAATAATAAGTGCCTCTTTATTGATATGGCAGTTCCTGCGGACTGAAATGTCTCTTTGAAGATCTTCAAAAAGCTGACAAAATACAAGGACATTTAAATCGAAATCTCAAAAATGTAGACTAATTGAAGGGATCCCTGGAAGCCCATGCCTTAAAGAAATCCAAAAAAATTGTTCTCACGAGTATAACCCATACCTAACGAAGGCTTTAACGATGTAGAATATACTTTTGCTTTTGTGTCAGTGGAAAATGTCATGATGCTATTTCTAACGTCAGGTCTCTTGGAGGGACCCGGAACGAAATGTGTACACACCAGAAATCAAATGAAATATAATAATAATAATAATAATAATAATAATAATAATAATAATAATAATAATAATAATAATTTAGTTAGAGAAGAGCTCAATTTACGAAAAACAAAGTCACATTGTTTAATCGCCAGAATGTCTGTCTTCTTCATGTTTATAAAATACATATAAATATTTTAAAAAATCCCTACCTCATATAAATCCTTCTACAAACATCGGTTATATTGAGAAAAACCGTTGTATTGTTCATCAACCTGACAAAACGAATGAAACTCAGCCAACATGAATGGAATACAACTTAAACGGGAGTAACATGATGGAACCCGTGCGTATCTCGGAATTATCCGCCATCTGATTATTTATTAAGAGCAATAAATCTTATGGTTTAATATAGATCTTCTAGAAGTCTCCTGTCATTTTGTTCGTTCTTCTGGGTGAGACATTAGTAATTTGCATATCTAATTACATATTGGAAGAGTTACGTCAATCATTTTGTTCAATAATAATAATGGGTGTTTCAAATTGTAGCGATTTTAAATGTGAATTAAGTTTAAAGCTTCTAATGATTTTTTTCTTCTTTTGGTTTCAGATTTAACAACTGAAGTCTTTGGCAATTTCAACCATGGAAAGTTTAAAAATCAAAACTACGTGTTAAAGTTATCGAAGCCTATTCCGAAAATGGACGTTCAAACAAAATTTGAATGAGAAGTTCCCAGGTCGCATCATCTCTCGAAACAGCGAAGTCAGTTGGCCACCACGATCGTGCGACTTGACGCCTTTAGATTTCTTCCTTCGAGGTCATCTCAAAAGTAAGGTCTATGCCAACAAGCCTACAATTCAACAGCTGAAGGATGAGATAATAATAAGGCATACTGGTGAGATCGAGGAGCAAGTATGCAGAGAGGTCATCAAAAATTTTGGCCATCGAGTGGAGGTGTGCCGCCGAAGCCTTGGCGGACATTTGGGCGATATTATTTTTCACACATAATTGCCATGATTTAAATAACATGATCCAATAGAAAAATAAATAATTTTTCACCAATAACTGATTTATTTACTGCTGATTTTGATCCGTCTTAATGAAACACCCTATGAGAATAATAATAATAATAATAATAATAATAATAATAATAATAAGAAGAAGAAGAAGAAGAAGAAGAAGAAGAAGAAGAAGAAGAGAAAGTAATAAAAAGAAGCTCTAATATTTTTAAGGAATTGCAAGCCTTAAAAAGCATATTTTAGGAGGTTAAAAAGGTATGAAAGAACTTTATTCCAAAGCTTCTTTCATGTAGACATCTAAATATATGGTGATGGTGATGATGATGATGATGATGATGATGGTGGTGCTGGTGCTGGTTCTGGTGGTGATGGTGGTGATGATGGTGGTGATGGTGATGATTATTATGATGATGATGATCCTGGAAGTCCATGCCTCAAAGAAATACAAAAATTCTTCCTACAAGTACAGCCTACACTTTACGAAGGGCTTTATCTATGTAATTTTTGTTTTTTTGTTTTGTCAGTGGAAAGTGTCATGATGCCATTTCTAACCTTATGTCTCTGGGCGAGACCCGGAAAGCAATGTGTACACACCAGAAATCAAAGGTGGTGGTGGTAATAATAATAATAATAATAATAATAATAATAATAATAATAAGAAGAAGAAGAAGAAGAAGAAGAAGAAGAAGAAGAATTGATTATATTTAGATGTGTACATGAAATAAGCTTTGTAATACAGTTCTTTTCGGAGTTGATCAGTCCTTTAAAATATTAGACCTGTTTTCTATCACTTTCTCTTACTTAAAAGTAACTGACAAAGGTCATTTACAGTGACCTGGGTATTGACTTCAGTGGACATTTTCATCATGTTTGTCCGGCCATGTAGTAACACTCTAACTTGCCAGCAACTGGGTGAAATTGTTCTTTATTGACTGTCCGTAGTCAATAATTCGTGCCAACGATTTCTGCAGATCTGTAATAGCTCAGATAATTGCGAAGTCACGTAGGATCCGCTATTACAGTCTCATTAACGTACACTAAAAAAAGTATTTATTTAGGGGAATATGTCTGTATGTACATGAAGAAATAGGATAAACATTGCTTCTTATTGAATGGGTTTACAACTGATGCAAAACCTTTTAACATTAGCCGGAAGTTTTGTTAATCGGGGTTAATTCTGATAAAATCTTTACAGCCACCACTTCCGAGGAATGTCGCAATGGTTTTCTCAAGTTAACAATGAAAATTAATATGCACAACTAATTTGAGATATTTTCCACATATCGGTATAGAAGAGCGATACTCTATATAAGTACAACATATATATATATATATATATATATATATATATATATATATATATATATATCAATTATGTGGTGCGGGTTCAATTTATATTACGCGAAACATTCATACGAAAAGCAGATAATGAAGTTAATGATATGGCAAGAATCACTCTCGCAAACAATTTTTAATAATAAAATACATTAACCTCGAATCCGTTAATGAATGGTATGATCCTTGTTTATAAAAAAAAGAATACCTGATAAAAGCGGAATTTATAAACAAGGATCATACCATTCATTAACGGATTCGAGGATAATGTATTTTATTATTAAAAATTGTTTGCGAGAGTGATTCTTACCATATCATTAACTTCATTATCTGCTAGTCGTATGAATGATTCGCGTAATATATATATATATATATATATATATATATATATATATATATATATATATATATATATATATACATATATATATATATATATAACGATATATAATTTTGTATAATTTTATAAATCAAATTGAGAACAAGTTTTTCTGACGTATTTCATCCATTAGGATTTCATCAGACTGAGCTTTGTTGATGTTGTCACGTCTACACATGCGCACGAAACGAGCGATGCTGGTAGTTTCAAAATTTTTGATAGAATATTGTTATATTATGCACGCACACACACACACACAAACACACACACAAACACACACACAAACACACACACACACACATACATATATATATATATATTGTGTATATTTAGTCTATATATTTAGGCTGCATATTTTTATTCAAACATTTGAAAAAAAAAATTAGTATTTTTCTTAATCAATTTTTTTCACAATAATGTCCATCCTATA
Organism: Acanthosepion esculentum; assembly: GCA_964036315.1. Lineage (NCBI taxonomy): Eukaryota > Metazoa > Mollusca > Cephalopoda > Sepiida > Sepiidae > Acanthosepion > Acanthosepion esculentum. The sequence continues at coordinate 5,864,963 of OZ038493.1, forward strand.
CAAGGCCTAAGAGCCACACGAGATTTTTACAGAGTAAGCGGTAAGGGGCACTGTTTATGTGGATATGTGGGAAAGATAACGGTTAACCCGAGACTTGAACAGGTTAAGATTGTTGTGATCGACCGAAGAAGCATATTCTGGGGTGTCGGTTCCACAAATTAAGTAATAAGAAGCACAGGTTATGAGCATATGTGGGAAAGATTATGGTTGACTCTTGACTTGAAGAGGTTAAGATTGTAGTGGTTGAGAAAGCATCCTCTGGGGAGTCGGTTCCACAAATTAAGTATTAAGAAGCACAGGTTATGACCATATGTGGGAAAGATAATGGTTGACACTTGACTTGAAGTGATTACGATTGTAGTGGTTGAGAAAGCATCCTCTTGGGAGTCGGTTCCACAAATTAAATGTTAAGAACAGGTTATGAGCATATGTGGGAAAGATAATAGTTAACCCTTGACTTTAAGTGGGTAAGTTTGTAGTGGTTGGGAAAGCATCCTCCTTGGAGTTAATTCCACAAAGTAGTGATTCGTGGGAACAAGCTTATATCCCACCGATGGAATACGAAGAGAACAACGGTGGTTCGCTACAATAGACCTGACATAGTGGGTCTAAACTGTGGAATGTAGAACTGGTGTAACTAAGGATGTAGTTCGTCCGAACACTTTAAATGCCCCAAAACATTATACAGTGAAAAAATCAGATCGAAATTCTGGCAATAACTACGTATCAGATAACAGAATTTTTGCCCCTCTCTCGTATATTTGATTTTATGCATTTAACATGAATATATTATGTGCGTGACACTATCTTCATATGTCGGACAAGTTTTTTATTTTATCATGAACTTCTGTCTTTATACTAAATCTGATCGGTTCGATAACGCCCACTGGGCAGCTGATCTAAAAAAATTACCTACAATCTGTTTTTAACTGAGGCAAGAAATGGGTTGCCAATTTGAACGCCTCCAAAACGAAACTTCTCCCTATTAACCGTCTAGAGAACACTTTTTGCCTTCCACCAGCATGGCTAAGGAGAGTGACTTTTATCAGACTAAATTTTTATGCTAATATTAAGAGGAAAGATTATATTAAATCAGTTGCTAAGTCTACTTCTAGGAAATTTGGTTCACTGTGTTGTGCCAGAAATTCGGTTCACTGCGTTGTGCCAGAAATTTGGTTCACTGCGTTGTGCCAGAATATTTTTCTCACTCGAATCTATCCTACATATATATGTCTATTATTTGTTCTTGCTTGATGTCACATCTGGTCTGGAGTTCCTGCTTTATATTTAGAGGTTCTTGATAAAATCCAAAGAATAATTGGCAATTGTTATTAGTAGCATTTGAGTGTCTTGGCCAATATAACCTGACGAGGCCCATCCATCACCAGAATATGTTGAATACAATTCCCTTCTTTCTAGATTAGTTGCCAACCATTCTTTCCCAAGCGTATTTACGTGTGAGTGAATTGAGCTCGACTTGAATTCGAACTCAGCTCTCTGATTTTTCATTCCGATATTGAAACTATTATATATTAAAACTGAATATTATAATATATATATATAATATAAATAAATTGTATATTATAATATACTATCTTTTAACTGCTCTCTTTCAATCTTCTCAGGGAACCATTTCTGCCTTCCATCAACATGGCTGATGCTAACCTCCAGGTGATTGACTCATTGTATCTTCTCGAGCTAACATTTTCTGTTAATATAAAGTAGAAAGATTATATTGCATCAATTGCTAGGTGTGCTGCTAGGAAAGATGGTTCACTGTGTTGTGCCAGACAATTTTACTCACCAGAATCTACCTTACATATTTATAAGTCTAAATCGTTATCTTCTGTCTTCTTAATTCTTGTTCTTTTTATTACCCTCTCTACTTAATAGTGTTTTTTCTCATATTTTCTAACATTTTTCTTCAGCAAAATCTATCTTCCATATTTATAATATAATTGTATATTATAATATACTATCTTTTAACCGCTCTCTTTCAATCTTCTCAGGGAAACATTTCTGCCTTCCATCAACATGGCTGATGCTAACCTCCAGGTGATTGACTCTGCGTCTTCTCGAGCTAACGTTTTCTGTTAATATAAAGTGGAAAAATTATATTGCATCAATTTCTACTACTGCTAGGAATCTGTGCCAGATAATTTTTCTTACCCGAATCTTACATTGTAAGTATATTATATAAGTCTATTATTCGCCCTTGCTTGATGTTATCTCTGCTTCACTCACTTTCCTACCGGCGTAATGCAGCTTCTCTGTGAACATTTCTATAAATACTTCCATCTTAATTGTTCTGATGAGCTCTGTTCCATAAGACCTAAACTTTATGAAGTTAAGAGCAGTACAGGATTGGCGACAAGTTCTCATCAATTTACAATCGAATTGGCGAGATGTAACTGTAAGTTCGATCTAAGTTTCTTTCCTCGCTCTTCAAGATTGTAGAAATATGAGCTTCTAGTCAACTTTGACCTATCAAAAATTTGAACGTATTGCCAATTGTTATCATAGACCTTCCTTATTTTTCTTTTATTGTTCTCTCTCTTTCCTTAATACTGTTTTTCTCTTATTCTTTCAGACTCGTTAAACGTCTGTGTGTTAGTGGCATTATTGCTTGGTTGGGATGAAATGATTTTTAAAAAAAAGAAAGAGAATTCTGTATCAGAATATTACCGATATTACCGAGATGTGAATCGACTAAATATTGGTACTGGTTTGTTTTCTTTATTACACGTTATATCAGATTTTGTAGCAATATAAATGATATATTATATATGTAAATATCTATTAACTTATACAAGAAGACCACAAGACTTTGTAAAAGAAGTTGGCAATAAAACATTTAATCTCCTGATCAATTCACGGCTACTATTGTCGAAACGCATGAAGGCGAGAAAAAAGAAACTCTACTGCAAGTTAATATCTAAATTGCCAATGGCGACAAGCCAAAATAGAATGACAAATCCTAACAAGATTCTGGAGCTACGAGAATTACGGAAGAAATTTTAGCCCTTGGCAAAGAGGAAAGATGAGAACAATTTTCGTATGAAAAGAAATGAGAGAAGTTAGATTAAATGTGCAAATTGTAGTCCTTCCGGTAAACCTGAATTCAGCTTGGGCTTTCTCTTTTTGGAGAACGAGGAAATTAGATTCTAGCACATAATTAAAAAAAATAGTATAGAAAAAGAGAACATTAACAAATGTTACATGATTGACGCTAAAGGTGACGTTTCACTATTTAATAGTATGGCTGTCCAAACGGACATAAAATTGCAATTGTCTGTCCCTATCATGCAATTATCCAAAATGATAAGAATCAGTAAAAAAAATAAAACAAATGATTAAAACATCTGTTAGTAATGTCCTAGGGGAAATCATCTTGTTATTACATACTGGAGTATTCATACATGGTTAAATTATACCTTTACGTTAAATTTCCTTTTCGTGTATTACTTCTTTCTCTCTTTATTTTGTTTCTCTATCGATCTATATGATGTCTGTAACTCCACTTCGATCTATGACTCCGTTTCATTCATCTTCAAGTGTGGGCAGCGTGGATGTGACATTTATATTTTTGTTCTGCTATGATGTTAGATCCTCTTGCGCAGATGTGGCAACGTTGGGCGTCTTTTGTAAGAGTCGTTCCATAAATGCCGCATATCTCTTTGTGCGTGGCGTCTTTCATGACTTTTAGGCCTGTTCAACATGAATAGACGTGACCACATTTTTTGTAGCGACATAAATAATATATATATATATATATATATATATATATATATATATATATATATATAGTGCTGTTCCATAAAAGTGACTCACCTGATTTTCCTTACTCAATTTTCTCTTCTCCGATGAAACGAAAGTTGAGCTAAATTCAAAGGATAAGCGATCTAAAATCCGAAGAAGAAGCTTTGAATTTAGCAGTAAGTACTGTCAAGCATCCGTTCAGTATAATGTTCTGGGGATGCTTTTCTTTTCATGGAACTGGTTTCTTAAAACCTATTGAAAAGACCCTCAGGAGCGAGCAGTACAACAGAATTTTAGAGTCTTGTCTGCTCCCTTCTGCTGAAAGGGTGCAAATCGACACTCCCAAGCTCATTTTTATGCAGGATAATGCTCCCTGTCACAAATCAAAATTGATGAAGGAATACTTTGATGAGAAGCAGGTGAGTGTTATGAAATGGCCCCCGCAATCTCCTGAACCCCATAGAAAACTTATGGAGCATTATAAAGTACAGGCTCTCGAGAAAGCAGTTAAGCAACAAAGAGGATTTGATTGTGAATTTCATATCCTAAGGGAATTCAATGCTTGGAGATGAGATTTGCCAGAAATTTCCCTAAATCTCATTAATATCCCAAATTATAATTATCAATAGAATACGTTAGGGTAAGTAAACTTTTTTACTAGTTGGTCGGGAAGGTTTTTTTATATCAGTAAGGTTAAAATTAGTTTGACCCCAAAAACAATAGGCGAAAAAAAATTTTAGTAAAAAAAAAATCAGTTGAGTCACTTTTATCGAACAGCACTGTATATATATATATATATATATATATATATATATATATATATATATATATATATATATATATAATTAACTTATGCACCAAGAATACCAAGTTAATGGTGATGACAGGGGCCGCACACAGACTTCTTGCTCGAGGGTGAGGTGATAGACGACGTGATCCACCATCAACACTCAGTGCAGCTCTACGCGGGAAATCTAGAGAAGGCTGGGAAGACCAAGATGTACTAAGGCAAAAATGGAAAACGTCTGGAATTTTCGGAATATAGACATCAGCCTAAAATTGAAATTACTATCAGCCACTGCTTTGCCAGCTACGGACGGGAGTCAAGGGCAGTGGCCAAGAGGGAAATACACCAGATTAATGCTCTTGAGATGTGGGCACGTCGCAGAGTCCTTAGAGTGTCATGGACAGCGAGACGCACTAATGTGGCTGTTAGACTCAAAACAAGGTACTTATTGAGAAAACAGATGACACTAAGTAAGCTCCGTTACTTTGGTCATATTATGCGACGAGACGGCTTTGATAAGGACATTCTCCTGGGCCCAGTAGAGGGTAAGCGGCGACTATGATGGCCACCCAGGTATTGGTTTGATCGTATTCAGCAGTGGATTGGAATGACAGTAGCTGAGGTTGTAAGGGCAGCAGCAGACAGAAAGAGTTAGAGAGGAATGGTGATCACAACGGTGCAAAATGCACTGACTGTATACATGATGATAATGATGATTAGCTGATATTTACGCTGATGATTAGCTGACATCTACGCTATGTGTGACCCCATTGTTATTAGGGGTACGGTAACAAAACAAAAGGCATTGAAACAAAGCAAGTTCAGTCGACCAATGATGACAATTCCAGAACAACGTAACTATAAAAAAAACGTTCTATCCTCTGCCAGCCGCAATGATGGAGAAAGCATTACCTCGAACCATCCCCAGTGAGACACGCTGCAAGAGCCACTCCGTTTCGCGAGGCTCGTTCCTTAATCGAGACGCAATCGCGCCAATCCTCCGAAGGAACACCATCGAACGAGGGCCAATAACCCCTGAAGTCCACTGCCACAGGAGTAAAAAAAAATCTATCAGCAAGAGAAGAATATTTAGCTATTTTGTTTATCTCTGCGTCTCGGTCGACGAACCCAGGCTCAACCGCGGACCTGATCAAATTACCGGCCGAAAATATATCCGCACAGGTCGCATCCCAAATCAACGACTTACCCATTTTAAAGTAAGATTAATTTGACATATATTCACTCACTGTAAGATATAGAGTAGATATTCTTAAGCAAGTAATAGATTCTATCAGCTGAAAATACTCTGAACCCATACTTCGTATTCTATGTTTCATGTCTATTCAGGACATTGGAAACTATGGCTTTCCACATCTTCCTGTCCTGTAGCTCTTAGTAAATTTGCTCTTTTTTTTATCTCTCCTAAACCCTGTTCTACCATCCATTTACACAAACTCATTAGGTAGATCAAATGCTGATTTCTTCTGTTCTTTTTGCTCCCAGTCTATCGTGTGAGTATCAAGATTTCCAAGCTTTCTTTTATCTTTATGTACCCGAGATATTTCAACTGCCCCCTCCTGATGTTAAGTATATATGTTCTAATTTTCACTAAAACTTTGTCACATCTTTAGTCCATGGTATTCTCAGCATCCTTCTGTAGAACCACATTTCTGTTGCATCAAGTCTATTCTTCCTCTGTGAGGAGATTGTCCAGCATCCACTGCTACACCGAAGGGCTGATATTACGTAACATTTCAGTACTCTTCTCTTTCTTTTAAACCGCATTCTTCAGTTTCTTAATACTTTGCTTAGCTTTTGGAATTTCTACAACAGATACCGGAACAAGAAATTATACTGTTAGAAAGAGCAAATTTATTCATTTATAAAACTGATTTTTCACATTGAAACCGCAATTGGCGAAACGATTTCGACAGCGATGAACAGGAGTTTTCATTCCATACTTGTAAAAATCTTCTTTTTTTTGCGGAGGTGAAACCACTTTCTTACACAGGCAATAACGGTGAGGTTGTTAAAAAAATGTTGTCCACGATAATACTTCTTTCATCAACCAGAACCAGATGAGGGTTGACATGTACCAGATTCGAACTATATAGATAGTGGGTTTTGGAACAGTCCAGCTAAAATGTCCAACGTAGTTCTGAAACATCGTGCTAGGTACGGTACGTGATCGGCTTGCAGGCTTTAGGTTTTCTTCTTTGGCCTAGATCTGAAAATTCAGTAACGCGATATGAAGGTCAAGGTTGCCTTTGTATCCGGCTCTCATCAAATCGATATTGACCTCATCTTTCCTATTTCTAAATACAATTAAATTTTGGGGTGGAGTGAGGGATTCCCATGTTGCATTTCAAATTTGCACTCCGGCCCAGAGGGATCACATGATGTTCTGTCAAAGTAATGATGCTTTCAAAGAAACTGTCATCTTCAGTCTCGTAGCGACTCAGCAGGCTCTAGCTAACTTATATTCGCTAATGGAAATGATAGTCGTTTCCTTATAAGAAAATATTTGGTATTCATTGAGTAGTACGGCTGTAGGTGGACATTTATAAAATCTTTCTTTTATTACAATTTTTCAGGAAAATAGGTTTCTCAGGTCTAGTAGATGTTTCCAGTATTTATGGTGGTTTCGGTCCTAATTTTTTATTTGAAGTGGCGGGGAATGTTAACATCTTGATTATGTCAATATTTTCTCTTCGAATTGCATGTGCCAGCCATTTCAGTTGTTGCTGCTGCTGAAAGTCCTCAAGTGTCCTCGATTCTATTATTTGGCACAGTTCTTTGTGATTCTGTAGCGCCAGTTAACAATGTTCGAAGAAGTGTGATCTTTGTCAAGACCCATAGGCTTCATTAGCTCAGACATATTTAAATATTTGTATACATTTCTAACCATTTTAAGCGTTTGGATCCGACCGAAAGTTTAGATATTTCTGAACGATTTTGGCGCCATGTATGGTATCCATATGAATATCTCGGTCTGTCGTCACTTTTTAAGCACATGAATCGATTTTTCAGGTTAAATTTTGTAGAAAGTGGTGGTATTGGGGGAAACTACCTCCAGCGTATCCTATTTTATGTTCAATTTCCTTATCTCCTATACTAACTTTCTTATAACTGATCCATACGCAGAAGCATCTGAAGTGTTTAGTATTTACTAATGCCACGCCTTGAATATTTATAACAGATGCAGCGTATGTGTCATCGCTACTGTCATTCCAATTCCAGATCATATTTTCTGTCTTGGAAATGTATATTTTCCCGGGTATTCTTATTCTTGTGTGAACGGCTGTACGATCCATCTGCCACAGGCATATCTTTCACCTAATACAAGGCGCGAGAGCCACTCAAGGTAGAGAGACACCGAATTAGCTGGACGATACGAATGAAAGAAGTGTTAGCAAGAACTGCACATTATGAAAATAAAGAGGATAGAAAGACAGGTGACTCGTGAATTGAAAAGGTTAAGATTCTAGAGTCCAGGGAATAATCCATATGGGGGGGTTGATCTGTAGCATTTCTTGGGAAAAGCTCTTGAAATATCTTCTTACTTGGAATTTGGAAGAAATGAAGTTGATACGGGTCCGTGGAACTAGAATGACATTTCCTATCTCTAAAGGTCAGAATTGGTGGAAATAAAGAATTGAGCTTACAATAAACGCCAAAAATAAATTTCAAATTTTTCCGAGTGATATAATGCGTTCTGATAATAATTTCCATAGATTCATAGATTTCTAACCCTAAGAAAGTTTCGACCCGAAACCCTGGAGTTGTTCAATTTACATAAGTCACTTGAACAGATATTGCATTACTGGATGTCATAGCTCTCGTTACACTTTTGTGCAGAAGTTCTGCTGGTTTATAAAAACGGAAATTATCGTAATTTCAGGTATTTTTTAAATTTTGTATTATTATTATTTTATTTTATTTGATTTCTGGTGTGTACTCTTTTCTTTCCGGGTCCTGACCAGAAACCTAAGGTCAAAAATGGATCATGACATTTTCCATTGCTCATACATTGAGATAAAAAAAACACCCAAGATTACATAGATTTTACATAGATAAAGCCCTTAGTAAGTTGAGTACAACTTTTTACATTTCTTTCAGGCCTGGGCTACGAGGAATCCCTTCATTAAGACTACTGGAATCTTTTCTAATCTATCCGAGGGTTCCAACTACAAATGGAGTTGATCATGTACTCATTTTTGAGAGTTCGATTTCAAGGTCCTTGTACTTTGATAGATTTTTTTTACAGATCTTCAAAGATACCTTACAGTCTACAAGGACTGTCATGTCAATAAGAAGGCAAAATCTGTTTTTCTAGTTTCTGGCCACAATGTCTGGGCGATTAGCTTTGATTGTTCTGTCTGTGTGTATTGTAAAGTCTCATAAAATTGTTACAGGTCTTATGTCTGTAACCGGGTCAGGGTGATGTTCATAGCAATTTCTTCCAGTTTCCTTTCCGTAAATGTTGCAGATTTTCCAGTGCAGATATTGGCCAACTCTGTCATGTCGGATTTTATATTATGTGAGTGCATAATGGTGAATTTTTCTGGATATTATTATTATTATTATTATTATTATTATTATTATTATTATTATTATTATTATTCAGGTGATGATGAGAGTTTGAACCAATATATGCATTTAGATATGCCAAATCTAATTTTCTTGTTTATTATTGTTGTTATTATTAATATTATCATTGTTTTTATTTTCTTTGATATCTGGCGTTTACACATTTCTTTCCTGGTCCCGCCCAGGGACCTAAGGTTAGAAATGGTATCATGACACTTTCCACTGGAAAAAAAAATTACATAGATAAAGCCCTTCGTAAAGTGTGGGCTGTACTTGTCAGAATAATGTTTTGTATCTCTTTGAGGCATGGACTTCCAGGGATCCCTTCAATTAGTCTACTGGAATAAAAGCTCCAATAAAGCTCCAACTACAACAGGGATTGTTGATGTTCCCATGTGCCTCATTTTTGAGATTTCTATTTCAAGGTCCTTGTATTTTGACTGCTTTTCGAATATCTTCAAGGATACATTGCAGTCTGCAGGCACTGCCATATCAATAAGGAAGCATTTTTTTTTGTTTGTAATCATTAATAACAATGTCTGGGCGGTTGTCTTTATTATTATTATTATTATTATTATTATTATTATTATTATTATTAGAGTTTGAACGAATATATGCATTTAGATTTGCCAAATCTAATTTTTTTGTTTATTATTGTTATTATTATTATTGCGTCTCCATCCTTGTTCGTAACTACCAGAGGGACAGTCTGTCACCCATCAAATGGGGACCAGAACTGATTGCATCAACCATAAGTGTTAATTGTCAATATAGACCAGCAATCGGAAGTCATCAATGACTGGCTTTGTTGACACTTGATCCCTAAAAGCTTTATTTTATTTATTTGCTCATTCGTTTATTTCCTTTCGGTCAAGTGGATGCTAGTCAAAAATTATGAACTGAAATTATTTATTCTCCGGACATAAAACACGAAACACTTGAGAGTGAGATAAAATTACAACTTAATTATGATTAGAGGAATAGATTCAAATATAGACGTATAGACAGATATTTTTCGGAAAGATAAACTGTGGTTGCCCAAATCATAAAATAAAATTAATCTATGTAATTTCTTTTACCAAAATGGAATGTTTCAAAAGAATTTACATTTGAAAGCTTTGCTTTCAACTTCTGGGAAACGCCGTCCTTAATACACCCACCACGCTTCCAAAAGTAGACTGATTACTAAAAATAAGTTCGTCTTACGGTAGAAGATTCGTTTGGTTTGCTTTCTTTTACGGTATATCAACCCAAATTTTTTATTGCTGATAATATATATATATATATATATATATATATATATATATATATATATATATATATATATATAATCTAAAGATATATTTTTGCGTTCTGGTAGTCTTAGCCAGCCTATAAGAAGAACTACTCAGGCGGTCCATGAGCCCGCAATGGGCCAACATCTGCTGGACAACCACGCTTGTGCCTCTGAATATGAAGACACGTAGTTTACAGTTTTACACAATGCTCGCTCAACACAGCATCTTCGGGTTTCTAAAGCTGTTTTCATTAAGTGTCAACAGCCTAGCCTGTGTCGACAGATGGGACATTTGTTACGTCACTTGCGTCTGATAGAGAGTTTGTGAGTTCCCCTTTTTCTATTTTATACTCATGTGGAACTACTTATTTTCATCCCCCCACCGAGTTCAATTTTAATTTTCTGTAATTAAATTTGTCTTTTAGTCGCGTTCCACCTTTCCCTCCTCATTTACTTCATTAAGTGTGTCTTTATATTCATTTATATTTAATATAGCCAACGAATACATTTCAAAAAAGTGTTGGCCGAAAGGTACCTTAGGTATGACGTCCGTTTTGTTTAGGGCTATATATCAGTTCTCTGGGTACAAATCTCTGTTTATATATATATACATATATATATATATATATATATATATATATATATATATATATATATATATATATATATATATATAAATATAAAAGTGGACATGGAAGTCAGCACTTAGAGGCGACAGTCTGTTTCATGCTAGTGCAATCGTCAGGCACTAGGCATGAAACAGACTGTCGCCTCTAAGTGCTGACTTCCATGTCCACTTTTATATTAACAGACGCTCTATCTCTGATATTGAGCACTTTATCCCATAAATATAGCACACTTTAAGACTATATTTGTTCATATATATATATATATATATATATATATATGTCAAGAAATATATATATATATATATGTGTGAAGAATATATATATATATATATATATGTGAAGAAATATATATATATATATATATGTGAAGAAATATATATATATATATATATATATATATATATTGTTACATTAAAAATTGTCCAAATCGTGTTAAAGCATCCTACAAAATGTTTAATATCTAAAAAAACACTAAACTCATTGAATTTCTTCATTCCACGTTTTCAGATATGACGTTTATTCATCTTGATACCATTTGGCGTAAGCGTCACTGAAAAGCCATATGAGTTATTCAGCTAGGTTACTTATTAGAGATTTGGTCTCGTCTTCGTTTGTTTTCATTTTTGAAAATTTAAATTCTTTTCTATAGTAATGTTCCACAAATACAAGGTTCAAGTTCCATTTAAGATAGAGGGTTATTGATTGCTGTCGTATTATCTTAAGAGATGGCAAGCAGCTAGCAATGGAAAGTCACTGATGCATGCAATGCATAATGTACGCCAACAGAAGTTTTATTTTAACGCCCCCCCCCACTTTTTCCGAGGTCAGTTCCTGAAATTAAGAATTGATTAATGGTTAATCCTGCCAATTCGGCGATGATAAAGAAAAACATTAAAATGAAAATTTAAAATTCTAGATTTAAAAAGAAAAATTGTATGCCGTTGTTAGGGATGTGCAGGAAGGTAATGATGAACGAACTGAGTTCAAATTCTGACTGAGTTTGTGCAAGTACACTTCGAAAAATGTAGGTACTCATCTATTTTCCGCGCCTAGCCATAAGGTAAGTAGCAGTGCTGACCGGGATTCCGCAGGATCTGGTGTGAACTTGAGCCCCAATAGACTATACTAACCATGCGTTTATATTTAAGAAAAATGGGAAAAAATAGAATAAATAATTTCAGTGGGGATAAAAAGGAAAATATAGCCTCACACGCCACTCAGTAAAGAAACAGAGTGAATACATTTCTCTTTCTGACGTCACAAAATGAGTCGGTGTAAGTTAATATATATCAGGTCATCCCATAAGTCCTGTCCGAATTTTGAATAAAGAAAACAAGTGACCAAATGTTACATTTAATTACAGATTCACTCAACAATGTATTTTCCCTAATTATCTATGATTCCTTCCATCTATTAACAAGCTTACTAATTCCATTACTGTAAAATTCTTTTGGCTTTGATTCGAAGAACTCACAAATGTCAGTTTCAACCTCTTCCTGTGTTACAAAAGCTCTTTCTTCCAAATGATTCTGTAAGCTACGAAACAAATGGTAGTCTGAAGGAGCAAGGTCGGGAGAATAAGGTGGATGAGGAATTTTCTCCCAACCAATCTTTTGTGACGTGATTCTTGCTGTGTGTGGTCGCGCATTGTCCTGCTGAAACATCACCCGTTTTCGATTCACTAGAGCAGGTCTTTTTTCCTCAAAGCTTGGTTCAAACGCTCTAATTGCTTACAGTATATTTGAGCATTAATTGTTGCATTAGGTGGTAAGAATTCAAAGTGGATTATTCCTGGGCAATCCTACCAGATTGAAAGAGGAACCTTTTGCCCATGAAGTTCCCTTCTCGGCTGTGGCTGGGGTCCTTCCCATTTACCAAGCCACTGTCTACGACGCTTAACATTTCGATAAAAAATCCATTTTTCGTCGCCAGTCACAAGTCTATCCAAAAAAAGGTGAAACAAGTTGGCGAGAATGGAGAAAAGAGCAGATGTCAACTCGAGATTTGAGGTTGTTTTCAGACAATTCATGAGGTACCCATTTTCCAAGTTTAGGAACTTTTCCAAGTTGTTGAAGATGACGATGAACAGTTGTATGGTTTGAACTGAGAACCACTGCCAATTCCTCAACTGATAAAGCAGGATTTTCTTCAAGGGCTGCTTCAAGAAGATTTACATCAAACTCAACTGGACGCCCGGTTCGATCTTCATCTTCAAGGGTGAAATCTTCACCTCTGAATTTTGCAAACCATCTTCTGCAAGTTCTTTCATTCACACATTCCTCTCCATAAACTGAGTGAATGTTTCTAGCCGCTTCGGCTGCTGAGTTTCCTTTCTTGAACTCATAAAGCATTATGTGCCTCAAATAATTCCTGGGTACTTCCATGTTAGCAGGGTTTTAATCAAACAAAATTTAATTTTATTGTTCCCTGAAATAAAATTTGATCAGTTTAAATGCATCTAAACATAAAAAATAACGTTCAGCTCCATTAGACATTATAAAATACTCTTTAAATTTCGTTCATTTTAACAAAAAGTTAAAATTCGGACAGAACTTATGGGATGACCTAATATATACTGCCTCTAAAGTGTGCAGATGTTTTGCCAACCGTGCTTTTTCCAAAAAGAGAAACCACTAATCCATGTATTTATACGAACAATCTGTATTATCTAAAATATGCTGGCCTGTCTCGGGATCCTGTACCGTCTGCCTCAGATGTGTATTACGGGTAATGATACCCTTTTTCATATTGAAAGGCACATGTGCAACCCGCGGTTCAAGGCGCTGATTGAATCACCCTGTGTAGTCAGCGACTCACTGACATTTAAATTTGTAAACGACCAAATTATTTTGTATATATATACAATAATGTTCCCTCAATCCGAGATCAAACAGTGATTCTAAGTAGAGGGTTCCAGTATGGTGTTCCATGAGCGTAACAGAAGAAAAGAAATGCAGTTTATGAAGTCATGCAAGAAAAGGATTGATTTAATTTTTTACGGTTTATCAACTTTTTGATGTTATTTAAAGCCCAAACATATTTTTGGAATGTTAGAATGTTTTGGAGTTAATAATAATCTTTTGATACACGTCTTATTATTTAACCCATAACTGGGAGGCATCGAGGTGGATCCACACCTTATCCAGGGTTATTTGAACGTAAGTGAATATAACGAACTTCACTGGAATTCGAACTCGGCTCTCCGATTTTTCATTCCGAGACTTTATCCATTACACCACCCATACATTCAAGCTTACAGCAGCTAGTATTCGCCAGAGGTCACCCATATAGGTACTGTCCAGGTTCAACGTTACTTAACTTTGATGATCGGACGAGAACCGGTGTTTCACTGTGATATGGCCGTAAACTTGGTTCACCCTGGACATGAAGTTTTAATGTTGTAGTCATCGGAAAGACATCCTGCTGGAAATCTGTTCTACAAAGCAGTAATTTTTGGAAAGAAGCTGTCCGAGTGGAATTTACAAATGAATACGTTAGTAGAACCCTGCACTATAGAACTTATGCCATGGAAATATCGATAGAATAGCAGGAAGTTTGCGATGTATTTCGGGAGGAAAATGTTTGTTGGGTCGAAAATAATTAATCACCCACAAGACGTAATGTTTTTTATCAACAGAGGCAAGTGAGGATTATGTAAATTCAGCTCAGATATGGCAGCCATAATCCATTTTTGGTTTCATCTGGCTCTGATAAAGATAGAATTTAGCAGTCAAATATTTACTGTAGCAGTACACTGACCAACCATTTTACCAACATCTTTACCAATAAATGAATCCCACTTGAGATCTGGGACCATCTTGAGTTCTAATAAACGTTTATGGAAAGGGACCTCTTTGATTTGGTTGATTTCTTTTCTACGGTTTATCAACCCTTTGAAGGTTACTTAAATCCAGAAAATATTTTTAGATTGTATCAATAATTTTTTTCTTTTTGGATAAAACTCATTTTAGTAATAAAAGTTGTACTAATTAACCTATAGCTGGGGTATATTCAGGTATATTCATACCTTTAAGAGGGTATTTGCGCGTTGGTGTATACAACGATCCCAACAGGAATTTGAACTCGGCTCTTCGATTACAAATTCTGAGCCGTTATCCATTAAACCACCCGCACATCCAAGCTTACAGCACCCGGTATTTCCAAGTGCTCACCCATCTAGGTACTGACTAGGCTCGACGTCGCTTAACTTCGGTGATCGTACGGGAAACAGTGACTCAACGTGATGTGTCCGGATGTCTTAGAGCCTCTGAGAGAACACCCAATCAGGATAGGCGAACGTTCAGGGTCTGCTTGGTGATGATCCTGGTCACATCACCATAAAGAAAGTGTTGCAGCTTATGCTAACATGGGCGTGGGAGGTATATCGATGCTTCAGAATTCCTGCGACCATCTGTTGAATTCCCACCGTTTTGGATTTATATCCCAAACTCTGACAAAGGTAATCCGTCACTCTCAGAATAACACACCTACGAGGCACTCCGGTCAATCACTGACCATTCTGGCCCTGGTCTTCGCATTCTGTAACAAAGGTGACAAGTTTAGTTTTGGAAGTATTGGGTTTTTCAAGACAGTTCTTCGCCTGTCCATCTACCAGGCTTCAGGCCAGAGAAGAGGAATATTCATTTCTTCTTCAATTGTATCCAGAGATTTAATTTTAGGTTAGATTTTCAAATTCTTTTTCTTTTAGTTAACAATTTACTTTTCCCTGCTAATCTGATTTTCGAGTATCCCGATTAATTTCCAAACCATGTGGATGATGTTCATAGCTTGCTTTGATCTGATAATGAAATAATTGCGCAATGCCAACATTATCTAATTGTTTTTCCTCGAACAGAGTAATTAGATGCGTGCTCAGATCTTTGATCACTTTTGATAATAAGCTAGAGACAATTTTGAAACATTTTAGTAAACCCACTTGAAGAAAAAAGAAAAGAAAAGAAATACGAGAAATAATAGGAAACTGAAGAAGAAGAAGGAGGAGGAGGAGGAGGAGGAGGAGAAGAAGAAGAAGGAGGAGGAGGAGGAGAAGAAGAAGAAGGAGCAGGAGAAGAAGAAGGGAAGAAGGAGGAGGAGGAGAAGAAGAAGAATAAGAAGGAGGAGGAGGAGAAGAAGAAGAAGAAGAGGAAGAAGAGGAAGAAGAAGAATAGGAAGAAGAAGGAGGAGGATAAAAAGAAGAAGGAGGAGAAGGGGAAGAAAGTGAAGAAAAAGAAGAGGGGAACAATTAAAAAGAAAGAGGCTAATCCAGAGGACAATGAAAAAACGAAAGAGAAAGACAAATAGAATCGGTTTTAAAAGGCGAGGGTCATGGAT
>OZ038493.1:5886334-5893834 GCA_964036315.1 Acanthosepion esculentum
CAAGGTTAAAACGCAAATCTCTACCAATTTCAATAAATAAGAATAAAATTTTACCGGATCTGTCGTCACCCGGGTCAACAAAGGCCGCGTCCCTCAGAGAGGAACCAGTCTGAGGACGAAATATCTGTCACTGGAACAAACTCTTCCACAAACGAAGATACACTAGCTCACCAAAACTGGATTATCGCCAACCTTGGACCAAGTGACTCAATACCAAATTGACTAATAAAAAGAAAACGAACGAAATGGTCTCGCGAAGAGTATCGACAAATCATGGCATCATTCTTCACTGCACTCGAAAACCCAGCAAAGAACACCACCAATCAAACATACCAAATATGGAGAAGTATGGTGGGAAATGATATAAGATCTAACCTCAATCCAAACATGCTTGCTAATCTCCGTAGGGACATTATGCGAAACAACAGACTCTCAAAGACAGGAATAGATAGGATAAAATTAGATATAAGACAAAATACTATGACCCATCACTCAAACTGTAATGAGATGAATGTAGAAATAAGTAATGTGATAGAGGATGAGGTAAAAACTAAAACAAATGAAATGCGAAATAACCTCCCAGCAAATAAAATCAAAGACCTTAACTTAAACACAACCTGCAGTTCTCCAGACAATGTCACTGAAGATGACTCCAGGTCCATTAAGTTAGAATTCCTTGAAAACCACAAAGCTGAAATCACCGAAGCGAAAACCACGTCATTCAAGTACTCAGCAGAGTAAATTATTATACAATTGTCAAACAGAGACCAGCTCCCCAAAATCCATATGATGAATTCCAACAAGCACATGGTGAAAATATACAACATTGCTCTGGAAACATTGTTGACAGATAAACCACCGGGAAACATCACTGAAGTTAACAACGTCATATACGCAACAGCTTTAGCAGCGACTCTGAAGCTTGGGATCAAGACAATAAATAAAGTTAACAGGCATAGAAAGCCAGCTTGGAATGAAAAACTGTTACGAGAAATAAAACAAATCAGATGTGACCTTTCTATATTAGATGAGCTCACCAGAAACCCTAATATTTCCACACGCAAGTGCAAAAAGATCAAGAGGAAATACAAAATTAAATCCCTACTTGACATTCCATCAACCACGGAAATGCTGAAGCAGAAACTTCAGCTAAAGGCACAGAGAACAAGACGATACGAAAAACGTTGTAGGTTCTATCGCGAAAATAAAATATTCCAAATGAACCTTAAGAAATTTTACAGGGAAATTGGAAGAATACCTATACATGTCGAAAGGCCACCATCGATTGATAATGTACACACATTTTGGGAAAATATTTGGAGCAGCCCAAAGGAACATAACTCAAATGCAGAATGGATCCGACGTGAAGAAGAACGAATGCTGGATACACCTCTGCAAGAATGGGAAAATATATCCACAGATTATATTAGGCAAGCTCTAACGAAATTTAAAAAATGTAAATCCCCAGGAAATGACAAGGTGCCCAATTTCTGGCTTTATCATCTCTCATCTATCCGTAAAACCCTTGAAAAAAACATTATCAACGGTTGTAAATAATCCGGAATCGATTACTGAAGGTATTACATGCCTCATACCAAAAACAACCCGATAACATGTCTCTCCACAACGTACATGTTGATCAAGTCTGTCCTGACGAACAGTGCTTACTCCTTTTCCGAAACAAACATTATTCCGCTGGAACAGAAGGGATGCAGGAGAGGTTCACATGGCTGCAAAGGTCAACGGTTGATAAATAAAATGATCCTGGAAAATTGCAGGAGACGACGTAGAAATCTTAGCGAAGCGTGGATTGATTATCGTAAAGCCTTTGATAGTGTTCCACATTCTTGGATCCTTCAGACTTTGGAAATGTACAAAGTCTCCCCTGTGGTAATAAATTTCCTTAAGCACAGCATGGGAATGTGGAACACCAAACTATACCTTAGTCACACCAGAGGCACTGCCATATCCAACCGCCTAAATATCCAACGTGGAATCTTTCAAGGAGACTCCCTGTCACCCCTTCTGTTTTGTTTGTCCCTAATCCCCCTTACGCATGAACTGAACAACAGTAGCTATGGTTACAAAATAAATAAGAAAATATTCAATCACCTTCTCTACATGGATGATCTCAAACTCTTTGCCAAAGACGACAATGAATTGAAGGGCTTCCTCAATATTGTAAAATTCTTCAGTGACGACATAGGTATGGACTTCGGATTAGATAAATGTGCAAAAGTAACATTCAAGAAAGGTAGAATTACAGAAACATTCTTAATAGATTTAGATTTAGTCACAAAGATTAGGGAACTGGAGCATGATGAAGCTTATACGTACCTAGGAATTAGCGAAAGAGATGGCATACAACACCTCCAAATGAAGGAGAAGTTAAGAAAGGAGTAATACAGGCGTGTACGTCTGGAACTAAATACCGAGCTAAACTCAAAAAACAGAATATCAGCAATAAACACCTTGGCTGTCCCTGTGGTACAATACAGCTTTAATGTCCTTAACTGGACCATAGCTGAAATTAAACGAATGGACGCCAAAACTAGAAAGCTTCTCACATGCTACCGCATGCATCACCCCAAAGCTGTTGTTGATCGCCTGTATGTGCCCAGATCCGAAGGAGGCAGAGGATTAGTTCAAACTACAACAATTGGCCTCCAAAGATACCTGGAAACTACAGAAGACTGGATAATGGTATGTGTCAAGGAACATGAAAGTAGTAAGCGTCTTTACTCCGTAAAAAGGAAGCCAACAAATTCAAAATGGAGTTTCAAATGGGCGCAGAATTACAAGTAAAACACAGTACACCGGTTGAAGCTGCAAAATACATAAAAAAGAAATCAAAAACAAATGCAACCGACCAGATACAGAAACAATGGCAAGAGAAACCGCTCCATGGCCAATACTCTGCCCGTACCAAACAAGCTGACGTAGACAAAACCCGTACACATCAGTGGCTTCGTAGTGCAGGGGTGAAAGCTGAAACTGAAGGTCTTATCCTTGCTGCACAGGATCAATTGTTTTTAACTAGCAATTATCAAGCACATATACTAAAATACTGTGTTAGACCAAAATGCAGATGCTGTGATAAATATCCAGAAACCATTGATCATCTTGTATGAGGTTGCACGATATAGGCACCCACTGAATATAAAACCCGGCATGTCAGAGTGGGCCAATATTTGCACTGGAAAATATGCAACTTCTACGGGAAGAACCTGAAAGAAACTGATATGAACACCAACCAGACCCGGTTTCGGAGATAGGACCTGTTACAATTCTATGGGACTACACAATACACACTGACAGAACAATCAAAGCCAACCGCCCAGACATTGCTATTAAAGACCACAAACAGAAAACAGTGTCTCCTTGCAGACTGCAATGTATCTTTGAAGATAATCAAAAAGCTGTCAGAATACAAGGACCTTGAAATAGAAATCTCAAAAAATTGTTCTGACAAGTACAGTCCACACTTTACGTAGGACTTTATGTATTTTTTTTTTGTCAGTGGAAAGTGTAATGATGCCATTTCTAACCTGGGAGGGACCAGGAAAGAAATGTGTAAACGCCAGAAAGAAAAGGAAATAATAATAATAATAATAATAATAATAATAATAATAATAATAATATTGGGCTAATATATGCAATGGGATATTTTGCCTGAAGGAAATAGCAAGAAACTGATATGAACATGACCTGTAACAATTTTATGGGATTTTAGAAAACACACAGACAGTAAAATCAAAGCTAATCGCCCAGACATCGGGAACAAAGACGAAAAGCAAAACAAACCCAATGTACTTTCTTATTGACATGGTATTCATATCTAATCTTATTGTTTTCCATATGCAGAGGATCAAGTGACAAATTATTGATGCTGAGGTTCCATATGACACAAGAATGGAATTGAAAAGATCGAAAAATACCACGATCTGGCCAGGGAGTTGAATAGGTTATGGAATTTGAATATAAAACTATATCCTATAGGAATGTTTCTCTGTGAAATATTCTTTATAAAACTGAAATGCGCTAAGGGGGGATTGGAGTTGAATCCAAAACTGTCGACCTTCATGAAATTGCCATTATTTGCTTTGCGAGGATTCTCCAAAAAGTTCTTGAGTTGTAAGGATTCTTACAGACACCATGCCCAAGAGAAAAATGTCCATTGACTTAGACAATGAGCAATATCAACATGAAAACAAATTAACAATTTTAATTATTTTCGTATCTGCAGTTATTGTATGAAAAATCAATATTTAAAGTTTGTATAAAAAGAATATATTATACAGTGCTGTTTGATAAAAGTGACTCACCTGATTTTTTTTTTTACTAAATGTTCTCTTCTCCGATGAAACGAAAGTTGAGCTAAATTCAAAGGATAAGCGATCTAAAATCCGAAAAAGAAGCTTTGAAAGCTCTTTGAATTTAGCAGTAAGTACTGTCAGGCATCCGTTCAGTATAATGTTCTGGGGATGCTTTTCTTTTCATGGAACTGGTTTCTTAAAACCTATTGAAAAAACCTTCACTACCGAGCAATACAAGAGAATTTTAGAGTCTTGTCTGCTCCCTTCTGCTAAAAGGGTGCAAATCGACCCCACCTAGCTCATTTTTATGCAGGATAATGCTCCCTGTCACAAATCAAAATTGATGAAGGAATACTTTGATGAGAAGCAGGTGAGTGTTATGACATGGCCGCCCCAATCTCCTGACCTGAACCCCATAGAAAACTTATGGAGCATTATAAAGTACAGGCTCTCAAGAA
Organism: Acanthosepion esculentum; assembly: GCA_964036315.1. Taxonomy (NCBI): domain Eukaryota; kingdom Metazoa; phylum Mollusca; class Cephalopoda; order Sepiida; family Sepiidae; genus Acanthosepion; species Acanthosepion esculentum. The sequence goes on from OZ038493.1 coordinate 5,891,109, forward strand.
AGCAGTTGAGCAACAAAGAGGATTTGATTGTGAATTTCATATCCGAATGGAATTCAATGATTGGAAATGAGATTTACCAGAACTTAATCAAGTCAATGCCAAAAAGGATTGAAAATGTTATTCAAAATAAAGGAGGACCCATAGATTATTAAATATTTCGAACTATATTACCTATTATAAATAAATTATGCCTCTATTATTCTTTATTTAAAGCTGTTCGGTTATGTTTCTATTGATTACTAGTTGTAGGAAATAAGTGAGTCACTTTTTTTCACAGTGTTTTTCCCTAAATCTCATTTAGATCCAAAATTATAATTATCAATAGGGTGAGTAAACTTTTTTACTAGGTGGTCGGGAAGGGGTCTTTATATTAGTAAGATTAAAAATTAGTTTGACCCCAAAAACAATAGGCGAAAGAATTTTTAATTAAAAAAAATCAGATGAGTCACTTTTATCGAACAGCACTGTATTTTCAGAGACTGGTAATTCAGAGGGACATAGAATATAAAAAACAAGATAACATTAAACAGAATTAGAAAAATAGCAAAAAATAGATAGATAGATAGATAGATAGATAATGAACAAACTGAGATAGATAGATAGATAGATAGATAATGAACAAACTGAGATAGATAGATAGATAGATAGATAGATAATGAAAAAACTGAGATAGATAGATAGATAGATAGATAGATAGATAATGAACAAACTGAGATAGATAGATAGATAGATAGATAGATAGATAGATAGATAGATAAATAGATAGATAGATAATGAACAAACTGAGATAGATAGATAGGTAGATAGATAGATAATGAACAAACTGAGATAGATAGATAGATAGATAGATAGATAGATAGATAGATAGGTAATGAACAAACTGAGATAGATAGATAATGAACAAACTGAGATAGATAGATAGATAATGAACAAACTTAGATAGATAGATAGATACATAGATAATGAACAAACTGAGATAGATAGATAGATAGATATGAAAAGGACTAAGATAAATGGATAGATAGATAGATAGATATGAAAAGGATTGACATAGATAGATAGATAGATAGATAGATAGATAGATAGATACTGCGATAGAATTTAGCAAAGGTAGATACAAAGGTTTTTACATAGATGGATAGATAAATTGACACTATTTACATCATTCGGACTATTGGCCTAATCTTTGTTGCCATATTTATTACAATGTTTAGGCCGTTGTACGCTCCGGCCTTCTTCAGGCGGTTGGAATGTCGAACGGAACCTTTTATTTTCGCTCTGTTCTAGTTCCGTGTGCCATGTTTAATGGATGTCAACAAAAATCGCAATATGAGCTCTGTTAAAAACATAAAATTATAACAGCAAAAATTGCAATATGAGCACTGTTAAAAAAGGGTGCTGAGACATTAGGTTTCTAAATCCCAGAAATTCATGCACAAATGTCCTCGAGGACACATGGCACAGTGGATAAAGGCGTTAGTTAGATCCAGTGACAGGACCCAAATAGGGAAAGTTAAGGCAGTGGTGGACTTGAAGAATTAACAGGAGATAACGGTTAACTGATATTAATCATGGCACGTGGAACTAGAACCGAGCGAAAATAAAGGGTTCGACATTCCAACCATCTGAAGAAGGCCGAAACGTTGTAATAAATATGGCGACAATAGTCCGTATAATGTAGTATTTTACATTATTCGGACTATTGTCGCCATTCTGAGATGAGGTATTATGTAGTATTGTACATAATATCTCGTCTCAGAAATATAGACTGATAAATTGTCATATTATTATTCACTGAATAAAAGGCCCAAGAATAACTCAAGATAGAGCGTGAGATTATTGTCGAAAAGTAAGAAGTGATTTATTAGTAGATTAGTACAGATAACTGTTGACCGTGGACTTAAAACGGTTAAAATTGTGTGGTGCTCGGGGAAGCATCATTGCGGGCGTCTGTTCCTCAAAATAACAGTTCTTAGGAAGAAGCTGTCATTAGTGAAATATCCTCCTTACCAATATACTGAGAACATTTATTTTTATTGCTGGTAATAATTTTTACTTCAAAAAAATGTCTAACTGTTTGTACTGCTTGTGATATTTTATTTTATTTTTTGTAAAGTATTGCTGATAATTTTTTGCTTCAAAAATATATATCTGGTAATAATTTTTTATTTCACGTATGAAAACCAATTTTTACAATTTCATAGTTTGGGGTGGGGTTAACTATTTGCCCATACCTGGGACCCTAACAGGTGTTATCACCCCGGGTCTACGTTCCATAAAACCTCCTGATCAGAGGCCTTGCTGTTGGACGTAGTTTATCGTCTTACCCAGGACGCGGACGTAGTTTATCGTCATACCCAGGACAGGAAAGACAAATCAAGACAGGTTATGGCATTCAATAGACCCAAATATTAATTAAGTAAAATCTTTTTAGTATTGACGCCATTTTTCTGTCCCATTTCAGTGAAACTGGTATCATAAAGCTGTTCTGTCGATAAAGCTTATCGTAAATAGCTAATCAATAACAACCTTTACGTCCACATGTCCAATGCATTGCGTCAGGAAAATCATTTTCTATGTATTTCTATTGTTAGAATCATTGGCAATGGATTGGAATAACTGGCCATTGACAGTTAACAGTGGAGTCAGATGCGACAGACTGTTTCATGCTAAACGCAGTCACCAGGCCTGATTATTGCGTTTAGCATATATATATATATATATAT
>OZ038493.1:5896334-5949070 GCA_964036315.1 Acanthosepion esculentum
TATATATACACGCACACGTGGTGGCAGCATATCTTTATTCAAACATGTTTCATTGTTGAATAATATTATAGACATATTGTGTCTCTTCATTTTGAGACTGGTCCTTTCTTTTCTTTTAATGAGTTTCTCGATGTTAAGATGAAATTCATCAAGGAAGGCGGCATATATATTTTTTTAAAACAAGCTCTTTTGATCTTTTCTAAGATCATCTTCAGGGGTAAAATACAAAGGCAATATTATTGTAACTGCAATAAAATATGCATTCCGTTGTGATAGTGAGGTGTGCGCGCGCACGTCTTCGTGGTTAGAAAGGCTATCGACCATATTTGTCACTTTTCCATCTTGCCAGTCTGAGGAGGCGCGATCCAATCGTGCCACATTTTACAAACTGCTGATCATGAAAGGATTATGACTTTTCTCCCAGAAAAGTAGAACTAATCTTTGCTCAGCTCAGTGAAACGTGTCAGCTGCAGATGGGCTCAGTGGGTGCTGACCAAATACTGATGTGCCTGAGCCGGCGTTTGTGACAGGAAATGACTAACCACCGTAGCAGACACACATATACTCGATATATATATATATATATATATATATATATATATATATATATATATATATGTATGTATGTATATATATATATATATATATTGTGTGTATTTAGGCAGCATTTTTTCATTAATACATGTTTTATTAAATAATATAGATAAGTGTTGTCTATATATTTTATGTAAGTTTTTTTCATATAGTCTGATAAGCTTAATAACATTATCATTAAAGAGTGAAAGAAAATCACAATATTGATACATATTTTTTTTAATCCAATCTAAGCTTTCGGCTTACATAAGCCATTATCAAAGATGACAATTACACAATATATTAAGCAATACACGAACAAGAAATTGACGATAGTTTGTTTTTGTTTACATGGATGATTTCCAAGCAACAATAAACACGTGCATATAAGACGCTGAAAGCGAAAATCGCACAACAGCTCATGACGTCACACATGACCACGCGAAAGTGAATCCGATGAGTATTGAGTATGGAAAGCCGTTGGTATTAACCAATGACTTCTGTTACTTATGTTACTTATTATAGGCATTTAAGGATATTTTTGGAGATTTCATAGTTTATTTTGTTCAGGTTAGGTTTCAACTGTTTTATGTATATAGCTTCAAGAATTTTTAGTTTTTCTTTATTGTTTTCATGTTTTAGTATAGTACTTGCCGCATACACAATTCCGGAAAATCCTCGTCGAAAACACAACTATACTTAAACATGAAAACAATAAACAAAAACTAAAAATTCTCCATGCCAAAAACAATTCCATAATATTTACTGTGTCTAAAGCTATTAAGTGTCTAATTCCGATATTAATATTAAGTCCTTTTTTATTTTGTTTCTTTGGGGACAACATACATTAATGTTACAACTACTCACGTCTGGAGCCAATAATTCGTGCTTTGTTTTTTCAAATATCTTCTAACCTTAAATGTCTTGATGGTAAGATACGTAATTGGAAGCATTTGCAGGGTTTTTAAAAAAGAAGATACAAACTATTACCTTCACCACGAGCCTTTTTTCCTGTATAAATATGATTTTTTTTTAATTGTGTATCGAACGCGTCCTTGTGTTCAAAATAACGTTTTTCATAAAAAAAGGCAAAAAAGAAAAAACAAAACAAAAAAAAAAACAGCAGAATTTTTAAATTCATGAGGTGAATATGGAGAAAGAAAAATTTTACAAGTATTTCTTACCACAGGTTGAATCTGTCAATTACCAGTAAAAAAAAAAGTGAGAGAGAGACAAAAAAGAAAAAAGAAAGGGTTCACTTCGCCTCCGACTTCTAAATTTTATCACAACTTCTGTTGTGTTTGTCAGATGACTTCCGTTGACAACACGAGGAGATAATCACGTTATTACGATTGGTTTCGCAATTTAAAAATTTTTTTTATTGTCATTATTTATTTTTTATTTACGCACATTTTCTTTAAGGCAATTCACCACCAAACAAGACAGGAGAGACACTAGCACGTAAGGGATTACACAGGATTGAGAACAAGAGTAAAGAGGCGTGTTTGAGGAAAGGATACAGGGAATGACGGGGAACAAGCTCAGAGTGTCAGATGTCGATTGACATTACACTTGAATATTTGAAGATTATAGTCATCGGGGAAGCAAGTAAGGGGAAGGGAGTTCCACAGATGGGAAGTGTGGGAGAAAAAGCTGTTTGAGAAGAGACGGTTACATTTAACAGTTTTGACAGTGCAAGGGTGGATCCGAGATTCCAGCCTGGTAGCTCGTTTAAATTCCTGTAGAACCAGCGAAAGTAGTTCCCCTGAAAATACGAGTAGAAGAGACAGAGGGAGACCACACCCCGTCTGTGGGATATCGATTCTAGATTAAATGCATGATCAGAACCTATCATCTAGTTTCAAAGACCACCTGAAAATATTATTAAAACCGTGCAGTATTAATCCTAGGGAGCGGGAAGTTAGTGCAGCTAATCGCCACAGTTAAAGAACATCGTACCATAAAGGTATTGACAAATTTGTAACTAACCAAACTAAGACCAGGTGAGAGAGTGACATTAAAAGAAAATCTTTACTTCGCCCCCGACTTCTAAATTTTATCACTATGTCCGTTGTGGTTGCCAGATAACTTCCGTTGGCAACACTGTGCCATAAGGACATTGACAAATTTGAAACTAACCAAACTCAAGACCAGGAATTTCGCCTGCATCAACGTCATGATCTCCTGGTCCGATGTCCGACGGCACCAGGTGTCGGCGTTCAGTATGCAACCTGTGAACGACAATGGACGTCTAAGTTTGCTGCACGCAACAATCAACGTCAACATTACGTCATCAGCTAGTAATTTTTTCAGATCTCATTCTTCGCATTTTGTGGAGCAGACGTCGTCGCCAACGATAGACTTCATAAAGACGGACTTCTGTTTTGTATCCAAAAATGTAAACAGTCATAGCCGCTCAACGAACTAATGGCAGTTGATTCAAAATAAGCTCCGGACCATGGGAGCTGCCTGACTCTGAATTAAAGAAATCGGATTATAGAAAATCTCAAAACATATATATATATATGTATATATATATATATATATATATATATATATATATATATATATATATATTTAAATAAGTTTTATAAAATTTAACGATAGCTAAGAATAAGCAAAGTTTATATGGCATTTTTAAAAAGCTAAAAAAGAAAAACCGGTTTCATCCAATGACTTACCAAGTTTATTCTCTGGGATATAAAAAATATATAAGCGTGTAAATTAAATTAATATAACGAATGGAAGGACAAAAAAATGAATTTCAAGAAACTAGAGTCCAATAATATTCAGACCCAGTAAGCATTCCCTCTGTTTACAAAGGGAAGGCCCACAGGATCTGATATACAAGGACTCTAGAATCTTGAGGTGATATGAGGATTGTCACCCCTTTATATTTCTTTCCATAGCTGGATGGGATGGCGTACAAACAGTCTTTAGTCATGTTCTCCTCTCTGTGGGGTCGAGTTCGGGAGAGGTATCTGCGAAATATCGTCCAGCTTTTGAAGGTTTTCCTGATGTTATATGAGACGCAGATACTTTGAATTTTCTCCGATAGCCCCTTCACCTAACGCAGGCAAACCGTTTTCTGAGTGTTGTTATCCTCATCTTGTACCCGTTTATCCCACTTTATTGGGGTTTCTGCCATGTACCCTGGGTAGTTGTTACATTGTATGGTACTGCTTATACTGACCAATTCTTTATCTAATGACTCTGGGTCGCCACTTATGACTCTTTCTCGGTGTTGTAAGCAGCGAACGATCCCTTTCTTTACGTGCGTGTATGGTGGGAGTTGAAATTGAGGTACTGTACGGTGAATGTCGGTTTGCGGTATACGGATGTCTTAAACCCATGCTCTGTACGAGATATTAGTACATCCAGGAATGGGAGTGTTCTGTTACTCTCTTTCTCCATCGTGAACTGTATCGAAAGTCTTATTAAGTTCATATGGTCCAGTAGAACCTGGACATCTTCATGGTGTGGACAGAGTACGAAGGTTTCATCTACGTACCTTAACCATAGAGTTGGCTTTAGATATATAGATTCTAATGCCATTTCCTCAAAGTATTCCATGTATATATTTGCCATTGCTGGTGATAATGGCGAGCCCATTGCTAAGCCCTCATCCTGTCGATATATGTGTGATCCCATTCCGAAGTGTGTTGTTTGTGTACAGAAAGTCAACATCTCCATCAGATTATTTATTGGAATACTGGTCCGTTCTTCTAGGGATGTGTCAGAGGCCAATTTGTCTCTGACTACTGAGATTGCCTCCTCCGTGGGTACCTTGGTGAACAAACTCACCACGTCCAAGCTCACCATCTGGTTGGATTTGATGGGGACATCTTTGATTATTTCCAGGGACTAGGCGGATTTTCGGACATATGAAGGTGATAGGTCAATTATATCTACAAGGAAGCGACTGAGAGGGTGGCACACTTACGTGTGTAAGCATATATGTGTGTGTGTGTCTGATTAAATAAATTATATATTTCATTTTAACATAATCCGTAATTAGACATGCCTAAAAGAGGGTTTGCTGCCTAAATACACAACATACACAAACATATACATATATACGTTTCGTTGTATAGTTGAGGCATGTTCTGCCTACTTATTTTCGATAACATACTTTCATAGACGCGAATAAGCTTTTTGGTGTCATTATTGAAGGACGAGAGAAAATGTCTAAACTATACAACGAAACATATCTTAATGAAAACATGGTGCCGATATATATACATATATATATATATATTAGACAGATATTAGTTGATAACACAGCAGTCCTCATCCATGCACACAGTAAAAGAACCTTCATATACTGGAGGTCATCTACATCAAAACAAAGAAACCCACACTCAACAAAATTACATTTCAAACTAGTCACAACACATTATATTGCATCTAAGCAAACGGTTCTGTTGTTAATGTTTCGGTCTCTCGCGTTGTACGACGTCATAGAACCGCATCATGAATTTAAGACCTGCGTCTGCTATTCCGCGACCGTTATCGCCGTATAGCAATCTTCTATGTCAACATAACAAAATATCATCTGTGATGGTGAATATTTTTGTTTAAATGTCTGTATAACCACTCTGAAGATGACTCATGTTTGCCGAAAGCTTAGATCAAGGAACAGCATAATAAAAATATATCCAAATGTTTGAAAATGTTTGTCTTTATTTTCTCCCAAAATTCAAGCAATCATACTAAGTTTAAAAAGGCTCATGATCAAACATAATAGACCTTCGTTGTCTGTACACACACACACACACACATATATATATATATATATATATATATATATATATATATATATATATATATATATATATATATACAGGGGCTAGACAAAATAATTGGAACAGGTGCAAAATCCACTCTTATGTTTCGAAGACTTATTATATTAAGAACTTTAACTAAAATTTCGTAATTACAGGTTATATCTATTGTGAATACATTAATTTATTTAATTTACTGTCTTTGTCTTATTTACTTTTAGAATTTAGTAAAATTTAAGCTAAATGCTAGACCCCTCCAAGTTCGAAAAAGAGCAGATTATTGGATGTCGCATGGCAGGAGCATCGATCAATAAGTTTGCTGAAATGTTTGGTTTTTCAAGAGCTACCACATGACGCAATTCGAGAAACAGGGCAAAACCTCAAGCAACCGTAGTAATTTCTAACAGGGACTGACGTGCATTGAAATGCAATGTGGCAAAAAAATCATCGGACTACTGCGGCCAAAGTGACTGGTGAGTTGAATAATCATCTGAATAGACCAGTTTCTACGAAAATTTTCGTCGTGAGCTCCATAAGGCTGGATATCATGGAAGAGCCTCGGTAAGGAAACCTTTTCTCTCCATTCGCAACCTTCAGAAGAGGTTGAAGTGGTGCAGAGATCACAATGCCTGGTCTGAAGACCAATGGAAGCAACTCATATTCTCAGCAGAGTCCAGTTTTTCTCTTTTCTCATCTTCAGGGTGAGTTTAGGTTTAGAGGCAGCCCAAAGAAGCTTACCACCCTGACTGTCTTCTTCCAACAGTGAAGTATGGGGGTGGTTCAGTGATAGTTTGGGCCGATGGTAGATTACCTGAACATTTTTGGAGATCATGTTCATCAAATGGCCCAGACTTTATTCCCTGATGGCGATTGTATCTTCCAAGACGATAATGCTCTAATACATACCGTTCGAGTGGTTAAGAATTGGTATGAAGAGCATGAAAGTGATCTAGAACACATGGAGTGGCCTCCCCAATCACCAGATATCAATATTATTGAACATTTGTGGTGCATTTTGTAGCGATACGTTAGAAGCCGCTATCCTCCACCGTCGTGTCTTAAAGAGCTGGAGAAGGTGTTAATGGAAGAATGGCTGAAAATTCTTCTGGATGAAGTTAGGAAGTCATTCCTAGACGTATTAAAGCTGTATGTGAGGCTAAAGGAGGACCAACTCCATATTAAATAAATTTTCTTTGAATTTAACAAGTGTTTCAATTATTTTGTCCAACCCCTGTATATATATATATATATATATATATATATATATATATATATATATATATATATATATATATATATATATACACATATATTTGTTTGTTTGTGTGTATGGGAGTGTATATAATGGTGTCTATTTATGTACATGTCACGTACCCAAGGGAGGTCACCAGAAACAGAACGACCAAAACTAAAAGTTCATTTAAAAGCTTCTTTTCCTTAATCCGACGAGAAATAAATACTGATTCTTATATTTTTAGCTGAGCGAAACGAACAAAAATCGATTTTCGATTCTCGTTTCCTTGATTGTCTAAAGATATCGAACTGAAGATAAGCAATGTGGTTAATTGCATACAACCCAACCCCCTATTCCATCATCAATGCTAGCAAAGATAAAAATAAAATAAAATAGATCGTAACAGATCTCTATTTATATTTACGTAATTTTTTCCGTCTATTTAAATTGCATAATGGTAAGACTAATGGTATTATTAGCCGTTTTCTTACGAGGAAACATTCCACATACATTGACCGAGCAGCCGCTGTTACGCGCGTTAGGTTTTTCTTCACCTGGCCTTATATATATATATATATATTACTCTTCGGTAAAGCAAATTGAGTCCTGTCGGTCACTGTGTGTTTATCTAAAAATAAATACGCTAAAATTCACTTTCATACCTTCCGTGTGCCGACGGCTTAGTGGTAGGATTTCCGAATTATGCCAATTCAGTCGGGTTTCGACCCTAGCTAGAGGCAACCGGATGTCTAGGCACACTGATGAGCTGAGAAAGAGTCTGTCTGTGGATGACTATATATATATATATCTTTTCTACAAATACTTTTACGGTAACTGCTCCGACGAGATACTTTCGCTAGACACATACGCAACTGAGAGATGATTACATTACACGGCAAGTGCCAGCTAAATTTTGCTTTACCTCGTAAACAACCGGTTAGGAGTTAATCTTTTACTTTTAAAGTTAAAAGGTTATAAGTTAAAGTACTGATTAATTGGTTAGATTTTTACGGCTTATCAACCTTTTGAAGTTTATTTAAAGCCAGAAACTACTTTTAGATTGTAATCATATTTTTTTATATAATAATGGTTTTATGTAAAATGGCTTAATAATTAACCTATAGTTGGGGGGGGGGGAAGATGTGGAATCAAGTGTATTTGCGTGTAAGGAAAACCAATGGGAATTGGAACGCGGATCTGCGATTAATAATTCAGAGCCATTACACCACCCGCACATCTAAGCTTGCACCACCTGATATTCACGAACGGTCACCCATTTAGGTACTGATCAGACTTGACGTTGCTTAACTTCGATGATTGTTTGAGAACGGGTGTTTGCAACGTGATGTGTCCGTAAACCTTGGATGAGATATAGGAATTCTTTAACTTCTAAAGTCCAGAATGGGGCTATTATATTTTTAATGGAAATGCATTGCTAATAATTTTACGTGAAAAATGCATCGAATAGAGAAATTTATTGACATTTGTTAGAAATTAAGGTAACGTTTACTGACAAAATAGTTTTGCTAAACGTGCAGCTGATGCTTTTATTTCTGTAATGCAAAGAAACAATATGTGAGTCAAAGAGAAATCGGTACACACGTGATGTGTCTGGAATCAAGAAAAGAATCTTTGAAACCGAATTGCATGCCGTTTGCAAAGAACAAGAATACGCTAATTAGATTTACCATTATAGACGTTAGATTGTTTTTTTTCCACAAGTCAACGAAAAATGGGCAGAATCAAAATGATATTCGATTTTCGATCTTTCGGAAAAAAAATATGTGCTCGCGTTTGCAGGATCCTCATCTCTCTTCTTAATCTAATCGTAGAAGCGAATTATTGTAATAGATAATTTATATATTTACTTATTTGTTGTAATAAGAAAACCACTGGCATTTCCATAATGGACGGTAAACAAGTTGCAAACGTTGGGGGATTCTCAAGAAAAATGGAGATTTTCCAATAAAGCGCAGAAGCGTTCATAAAATTGAACTTCCATAAAATGTTTTGAATTGGAAAGACAAAGAATTATCTTGGTTCTTCGTAAGGCTGTTACGATTTGCAAATAGGAACCGATTTGGTAGAATTTGCTCAGAAAACAACAGACATTTTTTGTTTGGTCCTTTTTTAACAAATGTCTTCTCTTTCTTTCTTAATATTTTCCTAATCTGTCTTCATTTTTCTTTCTTTCTTTCTTCGTAATCTTTCTTTCTTTCTTTCTTTGTCTCTATTTTTTCTTCAGAATTTCTTAAAAATGTATTCTCTTTCTTTCTTTCTTTCTTTCTTTGTCTGCCTTTTCTTTCTGTCTTTCTTTCTTTCTTTCTTTCTTAATATTTTCCTAATCTTTTTTCATTTTTCTTTCTTTCTTTCTTCGTAATCTTTCTTTCTTAGCATATGTGTATGTTTTCTTTCTTTCTTTCTTTGTCTCCATTTTTGCTTCCGACTTTCTTAAAAATGTATTCTCTATCTTTCTTTCTTTCTTTGTCTGCATTTTCCTTCTTTCTTTCTTTCTTTGTTTCTATTTTTTCTTCAGACTTCCTTAAAATGTATTCTATTTCATTCTTTCTTTCATTCTTTCTTTGTCTGCATTTTCTTTCTTTCTGTCTTTCTTTCTTTTTTCTTTCTTTCTTTCTTTTTTATTTATTTCTTTGTTTGTTTGTTTCTTTCTTTCTTTCTTTGTCTGCATTTTCTTTCTGTCTTACTTTCTGTCTTTCTTTCTTTTTTTCTTTCTTTCTTTCTTTCTTTTTTCTTTGTTTGTTTGTTTGTTTGTTTGTTTGTTTCTTTCTTTGTTTGTCTGCATTTTTCTTTCTGTCTTTCTTTCTTTCTTTCTTTCTTAATATTTTCTTAATTTTTCTTCATATTTCTTTGTTTCTTTCCTTCTTTGTAATTTTTCTTTCTTAGCATATTTCTTTGTTTTCTTTCTTTCTTTGTCTCTATTTTTTCTTCAGACTTTCTTAAACATGTATTCTCTTTGTTTGTTTGTTTCTTTCTTTCTTTGTCTACATTTTATTTCTGTCTTTCTTTCTTTTTTTTTTCTTTCTTTCTTTCTTTTTTCTTTCTTTCTTTCTTTCTTTCTTTCTAAATATTTCCGTAATCATTCTCATTTTTCTTTGTTTCTTTGTTTCTTTGTTACTTTATATTTTCCAAATCTTTCTTCATCTTTGTTTGTTCTTTTCTTTCTTTGTTTCTTAACATTTTTCTCATCTTTCTTCCTAAGCAGATATCTATGTTCTCTTTCTTTGTTTCTTTCTTAGCACATCCCTACTTTATTTTCTTTTATTTGTTTTAAATTGCAGAAATATTTTAATGAGTGCGAAAAAGATATCTTCTTTGTTAATCTCCTTGGAATTTCTACAGCCACAAGTAATTGTAAATCATGTTTTGCTATAACAATTGTTTTCATTTAATAAAAAAACAGGTGTTTGTGTGGAAAAAAAATCTATTCAGGCAAACATTGGACCATAAAAAATTGTAGAAAACCTGAACGGTTTTCTAAACATACATTAAAAAATCTGTAAACATTCAAGTAAGCATTGAAATTTAATTAAACCTTCTCACGTTTCGATGGCTAAATTTATTTATTTTTAATTGTTCTAATCTTACTCGATCAAGAATACTATTATTTTCCTGTAATGCCATAACATAGTGGATCGTGGCTCTTCGCGATTTCCTTTTCTTTATTATCTACTAATTAACATGACTTCTTGGAAAAAGTTTAGAGGTATCTCTGTCTTCTCGTCGGTTATAAGTAGTTTTATCTCCTAGGCTGGCTGCCAACCAAGACTAGAAACCCGGTCTATCTTGATATTTAACCCATAAGTAGGCGGGGAAAAGAAACGTTTCATGCCTTTCCCTGCTGCATTAAAACAGAAATCAGTGCAACCTAATCAACCAGAATTTGAACTTGGCTCGCCAGTTCCACTTCTTGCCTTTAGAACAATCATGTTACCTTCATAGCAAATTTGACAAGTTTTAGAATATTAAAATTTGAAGAATTAAAATAAAACAATTTGATTTTGTAGAATAAGTAAATACATTTTTGTGGAATTTCGTTTGCTTAAGAGTTTAAGGAAAATGTAAACTTAAAGATTTATCTGATTGTAAGAATAGACTTATAGACTTATTTTTTTCAGAAACGCTTCCATAAGTTGTAAGTTAGACTGATTTTTGGCGAAGCATAGTTGGTAGTATATATAGATGGTAGATTTGGATAGTGTAGGCGTGTAGTTTAGTTAAAGGATTAGTAAAATTATGGGATTAGAATTTTAAAACATGTGAAAGATTTGGATTAAACTATGCAAGAAAGAGAGCAGTTGACCGAGTCAGGAATCCAGGGAAAGTAACTCAAATTTAAACCAGAGGAAATAAAAGACATTTATATATATGTTGCCTTCTTTCATTCATTTTCTTACTGAAACCAAGTAGTGTCTTTGACCCACATTCCACACAAGCAAAACGGAATCGTCCATTATTTATGAGATATTGACTGGGCTTAACACTATTTGTAAAATACTTGTTGACAACACAAATATAATAGCATCATCTACATGCAAAAAAATGCTAAAAATAATGTAAGTCTTGTTAATAAAAGCAAAAACAAATTACACTTAATATCAACTATGAACATGGACACAATATCTTGACCGTGTTTTGAAAAATGAAAAGATTTTATAAAGCATACATGCAATAAACTATTTCTTATTTTAACAGTTAAAATATAATCCTTGAAAATGGCTAAATGTATAGCCGAAAGCGCTCGGATAAAAAGAACATTGGCACAGATTTTTTTATATAATTTATCATCCGAAAAGAAAAAAAAAATTAGATGGCATGAGAAATTGTATAAAAAAAATAAATAAAAGCACATTGTCTGTCGTATTCAATGAAATATGCATATTTATATATATATATATATATATATATATATATATATATATATATATATATATATATATATATATATATATATATATATGTATGTATGTATGTATATATATATATATATATATATATATATATATATATATGTATGTGTGTGTGTGTGTGTGTGTGAAAGATAATTTGTTTACATCAAAGTTAGATTTGTGATGTCACATTAATATTTGTTTAAATAATGGGCGAGGCACAAACTGTTACCCAATATTAATTCAAGCTAATCTAATCTGTTTTCTTAATTTCAATTCAAATGTGTGGATTATTGACACATTAATCCCGTCAGTTAAACGAAAAGACGAAAGACGTTCCTTCGTTGCTAAAATGTTTCTCTAATCTTGTTATTTACAAGGGAGTGTTGAAAATACCTAATTCCGGATATGAAGCCATAAAAAAAACCCCGAAAAAACGAATGTGATATTTGACTATCTGGTCTAACTCTTGGAAATGAACCAACGCCTGCGCCCCCTCCTACTTCAGAAAATTGAAAGTGACATAACTAATTAGTCTCTTCGGTTTTCTGATAATTCTTTTTGACGGTTGCAATAATCAATACTTTCTGAAACGGTTTTATTTTTCCCCTATGTTCTTTTTATGCGGGGTTCATTTATTTGATAACTTAGTGTCTGCTTTGTCCAATGAAGGAAGACAAAGATTGACATGATAAGATTGCGACTGTATATATTAACTGGAAAATATGTCAGTATTAAAAATGCGTCATTGGCTGAAAATAGAATAAAAGTCGCCCGAGATCACCATGGAAACCCAGGAAGTTAAAATTTGGCGGTAGTTTAGCATTCTTAATGACAGAAATATAAAAAAAAGTAGTTGAACAGGATTTTTGGTTAAAGATAAAACACAATAGCAACTTTTTGCAATAATATTGCCCCTGTACAAGGCTAAGAGACATTTGAGTTAGGAATATAGCTCTGAGTTACTTCATTATCAATGAGAAATTTCTCTAGGATTCACTGCCGTATAGAAAGATAAATATGACATAGCAGTTAACCACTATTTTTAAACAAATGTTTTTCTCCCATTATAAAGCCTGCGAGTTACAGAGTTAAAGGTACAGTTTATGGAAGTGTGTAAGGAAGAAAATGGTTAATGCTAGACTTGAACCGGTTAAGATTGTAGAGCTCAAGGAATCATCGTCTTGGGTGTGGTTCCAAAAAGACAATGTTCAAGTAGAACTTACATCTCCCCAATGGATTAGTTGATTGGTTGGTTGATTTTGTTTAGCGGCATATCAAAACATCTATGGGTTATTTAATGCCGAAATCTAAATATTTTGGAAAAATTTTATGGCTTCAGTTAAATATATTTCAAGTGAACTTCAACTACAAATGAAATGTATTGTTGGTCATGTTTTTATATATAAAAATCTATTGGTTGTATTTTGCTATAAGTATGTATCCTTATACTTTCATAGTGTTTTGTTTTTGGTTTGCTATTTGCCCATAGTTGGGACCCTAACAGACGCTACCACCGTGGGGCAGGCTGGACCTAGAAACAACATCAATTAAGAGGCTCCTGAAAAGAGGCCTTGTTACCGGATGTAATTTATCGTCGTACCCAGGACTACATATAAATGGTATACGAAAGGAATGAGCGTGTTTCGTTACAATGGGCGTCGCCTGGCGAGTCTTAGATGGGAAGTTTAGAACTGTTGGAACTGAGGAATATAGTTCGACTGAGCACTTTCCATGGAAATATTGATAGAGCAGTGAGAGGCAGGAAAAGTTTTGTTCTTGTACAAGAGGTTGCAGAGTAGAAAATAAATCACCACCCACTTAGACTGTATCGAAACTGGAAAGTGAAGACTGTGCAGCTCCTACCCTTATATGGTAGCAGCCATTAAACACAAAATCGCCTATCATTTACGAGGGGGGACCCAAAAGTAACCGGAATCGTTTTCTGTGTGACAAGCCGTAGTAGTTCAGGCTTCCACCGCTAGATGCCACTTGAGGCAAACCTCAGGCATCAGTGTGCTAACTAGTGTCATATTAGGAAGACGTACAGTTCCGTGGTTCACATTTATTTTGAAGTGCTTCACGCCTTTTCGTTTATTTTTACCATGGCTGAAAGACTTCCTGTTGTAAACTGAAAGAACAGTTGGAAGTTGATCCAGACCTTTTTTTGAAGGTCATCACTGGTGACGAAAGTGGTGCTATGGCCACGACCCGGAAACGACGCAGCAATCAAATCAGTGGAAGCATACAAAGTCACCACGGCCCCAAAAAGCGCGTCAAGTGAAGTCCAATATCAAGACGGTGCTGATTTGATTCTTTGATGTGAAAGGAATTCTCCACAAAGAATTGGTTCCTCTTGGTCAAACTGTTAACCAGGCTTTTTACTTGGAAGTCCTGAAGCGTTTGCGAGACAAGCTGAGACGAAAACGCCCCGACCTGTGGCAAAGTGGAGGGTGGTGGTTGCATCACGACAATGCGCCAGCGCGCATCGCCTTGAGTGTGAGACAGTTTCTGACCAAGAATGGCATGACCCCACTCCCCACCCTCCCTATTCATCCAATCTCCCCCCACTGCGACTTTTTTTTTGTTCCCCCGAATGAAAAACGCCTTCAGAGGAAAACGTTTTGCAGATGCGGAAGAGGTTAAGAAGAAAACGAAGGGAGTCATTAAAAAACATAACTTCACAAGAGTTCCAGGACTGCTTTGAACAATGGAAAACACGTCTGGACCGGTGCATTGCTTCAAATGGAGAATACTTTGAAGGTGATAAGAATATAAACATGCAACAATAAAGGAATAAAATTATATGACACAATTCCGGTTACGTTTGGGTCCACCCTCGTATGTCGCTATCAGATAAAAATGTATGTTTTAAGGAATATGATAAAATGAGTAAAGGGTAACGGTATGGGTAACATTGGCCGTTTCCTTGTAAGGAAATATTCGACAATTATTGACACTACTCTCGGTTAATGGTTATAAAATCCTTCAATGAAAAGCTTTTTCAAAACAATAGCTTTCCTCTTTGGTACATTGACTTGATGAATTTAGGTTTACTACTCGATTTGGCGGAAAAATCTGATTTTACAGTTTAAATGGCTTGATGTAAGCGTAAGTCCTATGCTAACAATTTCTTCTCTCGCACTTCTCACTTGTGGAACTCTCATCCGACTTCTTACTTTGCAGTCACCTTTGAAATTTAAAAAACAATTGTAATGTCAGTGGTTATCATCTGTCTTCTTAATTTCTTATTGTTTCTCTCTTTAATAATGTTTCTTTTTTCTAATATTTCCTTACACTCAGTTACCCCTAGTGTCTCAGAGGCTTTATTGCCTTGTTTGGATTGAAATGATTAAAATCATATTATCGCTCTTTAATTCAAAATAGTGTGGGACTTCTATATCTTAATTATATCATTATCTTCAAGTTTAATGTGCTATCAATTTAAGTTGTCGCTGTTATTAAAAGTCCTTAATTTCTCATGATTCTTTCTCACGAAGCCATTTAGCCATTAATGTAAGACTTCTCTTGATATGGGAATCGGTACAAACGTGAGTCTTTAAAACTATTGTTATGCCTCTATTAACTGGAGCCCAATATAAAGTCAAAAAAGGTACAGACAACTGCTTTATCCTTTTAACTGCCAGAGGTCAATGGCGAAATCTGACTTCAATGCCAACTTTATTACAGCCAACTTAAGCAATATAGACAATTTTATGAGCTGATTTATAGATTAAGCTGAAGTCTTAATATCGTTTTTATACTAAAAGTATCTCAGCTGTCAGTGCAACTTTCCATTCTTTCCTCTGAAATTAGGTATTTGCCTTAAATACAACAAATAACTCTAGGTTGCAGCTTGGATGGCAAGACCACAAAAACTCGTGGCTGGTTGTCAAACGTAACTACTAAAGTATATATATATATATATATTTCAGTGCAATCCGACAAACATATAGGGGTTGGACAAAGTAATTGAAACACTTGTTAAATTCAAAGAAAATGTATTTAATATGGAGTTGGTCCTCCTTTAGCCTCACATACAGCTTTAATACATCTAGGAATGGAATCATACAGCTTCCCGACTTCATTCAGAGGAATTTTCAGCCATTCTTCCATTAACACCTGCTCTAGGTCTTTAAGACACGAAGGTGGAGGATAGCGGCTCCTAACTTGTCGCTCCAAAATGTACCACAAATGTTTAATAATATTGATATCTGGAGATTGGAGAGGCCACTCCATATGTTCTAGATCACTTTCAGGCTCTTCATACCAATTCTTAACCACTCAAGCTGTATGTATTGGAGCATTATCGTCTTGGAAGAAGCAGTCACCATCAGGGGATAAAGTCTGGGCCGTTGGATGAACATGATCACCGAAAACGTTCAGGTAATCTTTGCTGTTGATTCTACCACGCAGTGCAACTATTGGACCGATACATTTCCATCATATAGCGACCCAAACTATCACTGATCCACCTCCATGCTTCATTGTTGGAAGAAAGCAGTCTGGGTTGTAAGCTTCTTTGGGCTGTCTGAAGTTGGGAAAAGAGAAAAACTAGACTCGTCTGAGAATATGACTTGCTTCCATTGGTCTGCAGACCAGACATTGTGATATCTGCACCACTTCAACCACTTCTGAATATTGCTTGTGGAGAGGAGAGGCTCCCTTACAGCGCCTCTTCCATGATATCCAGCTTTATGGAGCTCACGACGACAAAGAGTTTTAGTAGAAGCTGGACTATTCAGATGATTATTCAACTCAGCAGTCACTTTGGCCGCAGTAGACCGATGATTTTTCGCCACATTGCGTTTCAATGCACGTCGGTTCCTGTTAGTATGTTTGCAAGTCCGGCCCGAATTGCTATGCTTGCTAGAGGTTTTACCCTGTTTCTTGAATTGCTTCATAGTTCTTTATATGGTAAGTCTTGAAAACCCAATCAGTTTAGCAACCCTAGTGATCGAGGCTCCTGTCATGCAAACTCCAACAATTTGCCCATTTTCGAACTCAGAGAGGTCACTCATTTTGCTTAAATTTGACTAAATTTTTAAAATAAATAAGCCGAAGACAATAAATTAGATAAATAAACGTATTACAATAGATATAACCTGCAATTTAGAAGTTTTAGTTAAAGTTCTTAATATAATAGGTCTTTGAAATATAGGAGTGGAATTTGCATCTGTTCCAATTATTTTGTACAACCCCTGTATATCTGTTAAAATTTATGACAAGGACACCTCGCACAGTGGTTAAAAGCGGTGGTTAGATCCAGTGACAGGACCCAAAGAGTTTGAGTTCAATACCCGGTTAAGGCAGTGGAGAACTTTCAGAGGTGAATTAACAGGAAATAACTGATAACTGACATCCATTAAACATGGCACGTGGAATTAGAACAGTCTACCCCAGAGACTGAAATAAAGGGTTCAGTTCGACATTCCAACCATCTGAAGAAGGACGGAGCGTACAATAGCCGAAACGTTGTAATAGAGGCGGGTGAATGATCTGTCTGTATTTCTGAGATGAGGTATTATGTACATTATTTACATTATTCGGATTATTGTCCTCGTCTTTGTCGCCATATTTATCACGTTTCGGCCGTTGTACGCTCCAGCCTTCTTCAGGTGGTTGGAATGTCGAACTGAACCCTTTATTTCGCTCACTGGGGTACGCAGTGGAGAACTTGGAGAGCGGAATTAACAGGAGATAACTGATAGATTATATCCATTAAAACATGGCACGTGGAACTAGAACAGTCTACCCCAGTGAGCGAAATAAAGGGTTCAGTTAGACATTCCAGCCACTTGAAGAAGGCTGGAGCGTACAATGGCCGAAACGTTGTAATAAATATGGCGACAAAGATGAGGACAATAGTCCGAATAATGAAAATAATGTACTATGAATCCTTTCATATGAATGCCCATCGTCCTTCACGTATGAATAACAATCCTCAACCTTCGTTTGTTTTGGTTTATTTTGTTTTATGGCGTCTCTATGCCTCAATGAGTTATTTAATGCCGGCATGATTTTTAGGGTAGCTTAATATGAATAGATTGTAATCTTTGTAAGAAATCAGGTTTCACTGACGTTTTTTTATTTGTCCAGAGTCAAATATATTGCAAGTAATATTTATTTTTTCAGAAATGGATTGCTGATAATATATTTTTGTTTTTCAAAAATATATCCCTGATATTTTGACGGCAAAAATCTATTTTTATACTTTCATAATGTTTTGACCCCAGTTTGGGGGTTCACTATTTGGCCATAGCTGGGAACCTAACAAATGCTACCACCCGACGTCATGGTGGACCTTGGAACAACAGTAATTAAGAGGTGGTTCCACGCTCCTCAAAACCTTCCGAGCAGAGGCCTTGCTACCGGATGTAGTTTATATAATCAAAAGAACAAATTTATTTTACATAAATTTCATGACAACTTTATTGTGTAAAGCACTTCAGAATTTACAAGTACATTCACAATAATAAGTTGCAAGAGATTTATATAGACCGGGTATACTCTGCGTGTGGCAAACGGGTACCTTTCGTTCTATATGTGCATATATATAAGTGTGGGTAGCGTAACGTATATAGGAAACGAAAGTAGAACCAGCGAGCTAGTTCAAGTTCAGGGTGAGTAGTGGTTTTGGAAAAAACAGGAATATTTCCTTTCCCATAATATATGGATCAAACAGTATTGTGTGGAAGACAATTTGGAAAACTCATCATTATCATAATCAGCATGATCTTATTGTATTTGTAGGGGGGCGTCCGAATGCAGAAGCCACACTGAACCTTCTCCACATCGGTCTATCAACGGCAGCCATCAGCAATTCTGGTATAGTCATACCTGTCCATTGTTTGACATTTTCCAACCAGTTTTTACGTTGGCGGCATCTCCTACATCCACCTTCAACGGTACCTTGCATGATGGCCTTGCAAAGGAGAATATCAAAGCTTAATTTAAAACTGTCAAGTTCAATTTGTATATGTTCTTAAAACGTCAGTCCCTTCAAAGAATCATTTTGCTTCGCCAGAGAGAAGCAGTTATTCCACTTAAATGCCATTTTGTAGCAGAAAATATTTGAAGAAAGCTGAAAAATTCCTGCATTCTCTTAAAACTGGAATTATTATATTTTTCTGGAAAGGTGAGATGTTAGTAAAAAGATTTGAGCTATTTTTAATGTCACTTTTAAAGAATGAATCGATGTATTCAGGAGCCTCCCGCATCCAACAAAATCCGTCTTAAAAAAGCTTTGTAGTCTGCTACGCTCTTCGAAAGACAGCTTAGAATTCAAAAGTAGGTACAAAGTAACGAGAAAAATCACTATGGCAATATAATCAAGGAAATTCCAACTTGTCTTCTTCCTCACGGAGATTATCATCTATAGTTGTTCATTGAAATGAAGAAAATCCCAGATAGCGGTGATGGAAAAGATTAGTCGCCGAGGAAGAATTCTAAGATACGTCTCTGCATTCAGGTCGCCAGATTTTGTCATAGATCTATCAATATACTTCGTTTATTAAATTTGATATAAGAACAACAAAACCAAAAAAATACCTTCACAAAGACTTTAATAAACAAAATGGTCCGCGACAGGGGCTAAAGCTAACAAAGAAAAGAGAAGGCCTACTAATTCTCGATAATACGTCTACCGCAGCATTTTCTTGGCTCGGAATGTTTATAACATGGAAGGAGAAACAAGAGAGCTCGATCTTCCACGGTCCTCATTACTGATAGTTTTGTGCGAATTTTAGAATTATTTTTTAACTGAAGTCTGACCACACAGTAGCCAATTACTTGAGCGTACAAAGGAACGTTCGTCATAGATATTTTGTCGGATCAAGGAAATATCTGCCACAAATTAGCTCTCACTACGTTTGAGTATATGTAGCTCGCAGAACTACTCGTGTCAATAAGGAGGTTCACAAGTACGTTTTAAGTATAAATTTATGGTATGATTTTTGAAAGCTGGCAGTCTGGAGAAACAGCAGTTATAACAGAATTATTAGAGCGACGCTTTGGTGGAGAGAGTGAAGATTGACATACCTTAGAAAAATGTCCAAGTTTCTCACGTTTGCGACAACTGGCGTTTTTTTGCTGGATGGGAATATCGGGGAGTGAAAAGAGATTCCACAGAAGAAGCATATTTTGTTGAGACTACCGTGACTGGTTGCTCGGAAGTATAACCTTGGTCACAAAAAGATGCTGAACACGAAAAAGAAGAGTCGGGAGAACTGTGAGACTTCTTTTATGAGCCAATGGTAGGTAAGAAGAAAACGGGCGATTTCTAAAGTTTGCGCTGTTTTGTAGGCAGTTCTTAACGTCATGGTTTTGGTATGGAATAGTCTATGCCTCTCTTGAACAATTCAAAGGCCGTATATAAAGCCGTCCATATTATTCGTCCCTGGCTTCTTCTGTCTTAATTACTTTAAAATTGCAATCATTGCTTAGTGATCTCAATTCATCACCATCATTGTCATCATCATCGTCGTCATCATCATCATCATCATCACCATCAGTTCCTCGACCGCTTCAATCGTCAGGGAGAACTAAGGGTAAAAGAAACAGGGGATAATCAGAAGTTCAGGCATTGTCCTGTCCTATAATGCCTGTCCAGCTCTTGCGTTGCCGTCTCCGCTAGCGTCTGACTTCAACATTGTCGTGCATGATGGCCTTGCAGAGGCCATTATGCCTATTAGCGAGAAAATGTAACAAGGAAGGTTCACATTTTTATCGGTGTTTTTTCTTCTTTTGCACAACAAAATGATTGACATAAAACACATACTTGACCGCCTCCAGGAATCATGACCACACAAGCATCTATATACATAAAAGCTGAGTATCATCTACCATGTATTCAGTTGTGAAAGCAGAATAACAAATACCATTTTTATTACTTCAAAGATAGCAAGAAAATTAAATTTCGGCATTAAATGACCCATAAGGAGTTGATATGTCATTAAACAATCAAATCAATCAGGACACAAATGTTTACTGAGAATTATGAAAGTTAAGGAAAGGTTGTTGACGATTAAGGACAACAAAGGTACAGAATTCAAGGCGATACAAGATTGAGGTTGCATTTAAACTTTTCTAGATTGTATTCGACAGAAAAGCAAGAAGCGTATAAAGAGCTCCACAGGTTCGCGAGAAAACATTTGTCCGATTAACACTCTTCCTATATTTTATTCATGTTTTCTGTTCCTTCTATTGTCTTTTTATTCTCCTTCACCCCCACTGATCCCTGGCATCTTAGTGGCATTATGGCCTTGCTTGGGGTGTATTGATAAAACAAAATGGAAGAAGACAGATATACTGTTGAAATATTGTTAAAATTTGTTCAACCTTATTTTCTTAAATCGTAATAATAATAATAATAATAATAATAATAATAATAATAATAATAATAATAATAATAATGATAATGTTTTCTTATTGACATAGCAATTTCTGCAGATTGTAATGTATTTTTGAAGATCTTCAAAAAACTGTCAAAATACAAGGATCTGGAAGTGAAAAATCTAAAAACTGTGCTGCATAGGATAGCATTAATTCCAGTTGTAGTTGGAGCCCTCGGTTTGATTAGAAATGGTTCCGATAGATACATTGAAGGGATTCCATGTAGCCTACGCCAAAAAGAAATAAAAAGAAAATGTATTAAAAAATACAGACTGTTCTAGTTCCACGTCTAATGGATGTCAGTTATCAGTTACCACCTGTTAATTCCCAACTACAAGTTCTCCACTGCTTTAACCGGGTATTGAACTCACACTCTTTGGGTCCAGTCACTGGATCTAACCAACGCCTTTATCCACTGTTCCATGTGTTCTCGAGGACACATAGCACAGTGGATCAGTCTACCCCAGTGAGCGTAATAAAGGATTCAGTTGTAATAAATAAGACGATAAAGATGAGGACAGCAGTCCGAATAATGTACATAATGTACATAATACGTCATCTCCAAAATATAGACAGATACTGAAAGGCCGAAACGTTGTAATAAATATGACAACAAAGATGAGGACTATAGTCCGAATAATGTAAATAGTGTATATAATACCTCATCTCAGAAATATAGACAGATACTGAAAGGCGGAAACGTTGTAATAAATATGACAACAAAGATGAGGACTATAGTCCGAATAATGTAAATAGTGTACATGATACCTCATCTCAGAAATATAGACAGATACTGAAAGGCGGAAACGTTGTAATAAATATGACAACAAAGATGAGGACTATAGTCCGAATAATGTAAATAGTGTACATGATACCTCATCTCAGAAATATAGACAGATACTGAAAGGCGGAAACGTTGTAATAAATATGGCGGCAAAGATGAGGAAGAATAGACCGAATAATGTAAATAGTGTACAAAATACCTCATCTCAGGAATATAGGAAGATAATGAATGGCCGAAATGTTGTGATAAATATGGCGACAAAGATGAGGACAATAGTCCGAATAATGTAAACAGTGTATACAATAATAATAATAATAATAATAATAATAATAATAAAAATACGAAAATATTTACAAGTAACTTTGAAACTGTTATGCAATTATTATAAACAAAAAAAAATGAAAATTCTCCTCGAGTGAATTTCACTTTTCCAGTAGACTGCATGATAAAATCATAAAAAAAGTTTGCCAACTTATGTCATTTCTGCAAGAGAAGTAATAAAAATGTGGTACTTGGATCTAGCTTTTGTGTTTATCGTTGGGCAAGAACGCGTCGTAAAATTTGCCCTCGAATTTCGACGAAGAATCGATATTCTCCAGGCGAAAAAAGTATTACCAAAAACAGATTGCCTACGATTGACTGACTGATTTGGTTTGACTTTATATCAACACATTTATGTCTTATTTAATACCGAAATGTAAATATTCTGTACGTAATTTTAGGCTTTCAACTACAGATATTTTCTACATGTTTAAAGTAAAGGCATTTTATTCATATATTATTGATCATAAAGTGTATTGCTTGTAATTTTACCGTAAAATATGTTTTATATTTCAGATTCTCATTCTCAGATTCTCATTCTCAGATTCTCATTCTCAGATTCTCATTTTGCTATAAAAATGTATTTTTAGTCATTTTATTATAAAGATGTACTGATGATTTCTGTTCGGTAGATGATCATTATTTTCCCATAGCAGGGTCCCGAACAAGTGTTACCACTCCGAGTCTGGGTGGACCTGGGATAAACTACTATTAAAAGGTGGTTCTATCCTCCTAAAATCTTCTACTCAACCCTCAGATTACTGGATAGATTACGAAAAATATTGCCTGCGTACTAAGAAGTAAGATATAGGTTGATTCACCAACAATTTCCATCTTTGTTTAGCAAATGTATTCTTAAAACAAATACGATTAATTTGCAATTTGTTCTCATCGTGCAATGACCCGGTGCCATTCATCAGTAGTTCTGGGGCAGAATTCCGCAGATTTCGAGGTGAAAGAATTTTCGACGAATTCTTGAATCATGTTTTTATGAGAGAACGTTGTCGCCATGAAAGTATTTTGCAGTGATCGTAAACTTGTTAAAATTACACCTTTAAGTGCCGAATCTAGGTGCGTCGTCAGTGTTGTTGCTCCCATGTCACTAGAAGTTTCGGGTCTAAATAAACAACAGACTTCTTCGATGGGCGACCCAACCGAATATGTTCAGTATTCGACACGCACACAGAGTAAATTTGCTACTAGCTTTAGGACGTGCTTTATATAAGTTCCCGCAGAACTTTAATAATCGTTCACTGTATGATCAGGCAAATGTAGTTAGTAAAACAGACCAACCTAGTTCAAAATTTAGATTTCTAATACTTAGCGTATCATGGCACGCGTTGCCATTGTGAGGATAACGTTTATTCCTTTCATCCACTGTCTACGCTGCCACTACCGTGCATAAATTAAGTTAGTGTACTCCAGATTCATTCTTAATGCCAACCCTGATGAGGCGTTAGGATGGTGCATTCGTCAAAACAATGGGTGGCCAGAAACGGAAATGACATATGAATCGTTTTAATAATTACTCGTGCAATTTTTTTTAATCAGTTCACTCCAAGTAAGGCGATAATGCCACTAAGATTAAAGTGGTTTTGGGCGGGAAAGAGAATAGAGAAATTTCAGAAAGAACAGGAAAAACAATCCTAAAGAGGAAACAAGGACAAACCTATCTTCCTATTCAAAGAACCGAATAGTGTGAATCGGAAGATAGTTGAACATATCTACTCTTATTGGGGAAAAAGGCAAGTAAATGGGAAATAAAATTCCAGAGATTAGGCGGAGACATTGGAAGTATAGAGTTGAAGTAATCTTTAGAAGGAACCGGAAACCAAATCCTAAACAGGAAACAAGGGATATAATTCTACTTAAATATACCAGAGAGGAGTTATTATTATTATTATTATTATTATTATTATTATTATTATTATTATTATTTGCATGGTATTGATATTCAACTGAAGATCTTGCGATATAGTTGTTCTCCATCAAGTCGTACGACATCAGAGAGCATCTTTCGCAGGATATTTGCAGACTTCTGAGGCGATGGGATACCAAGGTTTATTCCGATTTTCTCGATGTAGGTCTAGGATTTCGCTGCTATAGACCTGAGTGTCCTAATGAGAACTTGGATGCTTGTAGCCTGAACGTTCCACAGAATTGCAACTTTAATCCGATGTCGGTGTATTTCTTAATCCTCTCAAGTTTTCGCCTTCATATTTATATTCAGCAGAATATACCGACATCAGTGACGAGGTATTTTTTCTTTGTTAACGATGGTGATGTATCTTTTTTTTTTTTGATGATATTTTTTATCACTTAATCTTCATTGCAAATCACCGTAGCTCTCCAAAGATTTATTTTCTCTGTTAACTGAGAAATCCAGGAATTCTTTTGGTTCCTCCTTGGAAGTGAGCCGTTACCATTTCTTATATTTATAGATCTCAGTCTAATTTGAAATTTAAGCCATAGCTGTTTGAGTAGATAAGAAATGTGTTCATACCTTCGCCAATGGCATCAGAGCGAAACTGAACTCAACAGACTAGACTGGAATTTGAACTCGGCTCTCCAGTTACATTTCCTATGCCTATAACCGTTAAGCTACCTCGTCATCCATTGTGAATCCGGATTTGGAAATGAGAAAATTCCTCAACGCAAATATGAATGTACAAGCGAGTGTGTGTGTGCCTACACCTCCAAGATGAATGAGAACTATGTGTAAATGTGTGTTTACCTTTATTTGTATGTGGCGTGTGGTAGTTTATATGCGTGCGCTTTTTTTCTGCTTCATCTTGGTGATTCCTTTTTCGAATTGATTATATCAGGGAGAAAGGCACTATACAGCAGAGATATACCGAGACGCTATATTCATTTCGTTTATTTAATCAAATGAAAAACATTGCCAATATGAAAGGTTCAGTGATAAGGCTACGTTGAACGAATAAATCTATTGCTGCCACATCTGGTTAGGTGGCTCCGTTATGTATTTAGAGATCCTTGAAAAAAAAAACTTCTATGTTATCGGTCCTGACCAGGCATTTCGGCTCCAACCAATTTTCCACCGCGGTAGGCGGTCCTCTGTGTATCTTTACATATTTTCAAGGCAATTATTATGATGATATCCCTCTTTTATACCACGACTTTATGGGTATAGGCGCAGTACAAGATTGCCAGTGAGATCGCAATCTTTTAAGGTTGAAATTGTTACGTAGAACTGTAGCTTCTATTCTAATCTTTTTCTTCCTTCGCACTTATTTACTAAGGAAATTTCTTCCAGCTTTTTGCTTTCTTGCCAACTTGGATCTTGAAAAATCAAAATGAAACGTTATGAATATGGCAATACAGATGAGGATAACAGTCCGAATAATGTAAATGATACAAGTAATCTTTGTGTGTATATATATATATATATATATATATATATATATATATATATATATATATATATATATATATACTAGCAGCATGGCCCAGCGTTGCCCGTGCTTGATTCAAAAATCGTACGACTCATACAGCAATCGCTATCACTTGACTTAAAATATTTTTGCCCTTCCTTGCCTTTAAAGGAGTGCCCTTTGCCGTGCTGATGTTGCTACATGCCTTACTTTTTCCCTAAAAATGCGAATTTTTTCTAAGCTCTATACTAAGCATTAAATCTGTTACGAAAGAAGAACTAAACAAAATGAACACAAAACGATCAGCTTTAAAAAAGGACTCGTAACTGGAAAAACTGAATGAAAAATGCATGAGAGAAAATCATAGGGAATTGTGTTTAAAACAGTAAAATCGACCTTGCTAACCGAACGCTCCTCTGTGGCCCAATCGGTTAAAGGCACATCAGGCTATATGACGCTTCCGTATAGGATACAGGTGCGATTCCTGTCGGAGGACGCATATTTTGTATGAAAATTTCTCGGACATACAGGCCGGTAAATGTTATTAATACTGTTTATTATAAAACAGATCATTTACTTAAATATAAAAAGAATGTATAAATATAAAAATGTATTTAAATAATTGTCGGACTTTCGCCATTTCATAATGCGTAATTTTAACACCTCATCTCAGATATATAAACTGTTTTATTTAAAATAATCAATAAGATATGATATTGGATAGTA
This sequence comes from Acanthosepion esculentum, assembly GCA_964036315.1. NCBI lineage: Eukaryota > Metazoa > Mollusca > Cephalopoda > Sepiida > Sepiidae > Acanthosepion > Acanthosepion esculentum. The sequence goes on from OZ038493.1 coordinate 5,922,452, forward strand.
AGATACGATTATTATGAGTGGATTCTAAATTAAAATTTGATTAACTTGTACAGAGAAAAATGAAAATTCCACCGTATTAATATATATATATATATATATATATATATATATATATATATATATATATATATATATATATATATATACATATAAAAGTGAACATAGAAGTCAACAATTAGAGGTGACAGTCTGTTTCATGCTACGCCTCTAAGTGTTGACTTCTGTGTTCACTTTTATATTTACACACGCTGTATCTCTGATATTGAGCACTTTATCCCATAAATATAGCACATCTTAAGACTATATTTCTTCATATATATCTATAAAAACAAATAAATTCTATAGTTTAATAAAAGTCTTAAAAGCTCAGCCCAATCATTAAATAGAAAAACCCTTTATGGAGTCGCCAAAAAAAAACAAATTCTAATCCATTTCAACACGTTTGTAAAAGAAAATAGCCATTTGAATAAACAAATAAATAAAGAGATTAATAGACAGATAATAATGAAACAGAATCCTCTCGACACTTAACGACCTGTCGCCAGGCCATAAAATGCCTTTTTGGACCAACTAGGCGGCGTCCGCTACTATCAGACTTGAAATAGGGACCCCAACATAACCTGACATAAAATTTTCGAAGGGGACTGGTCTGTAGATAAAAATTAATTCTTAACTCTTAGACCACCTAACCAATATAGCTAACTCTAGCCGCTTCCATAGTAACTAATGTTGCAAGAGACCATACTTATAAACACACGCAAACCACAAGATAGCCTATTCCCAAATTACCGCTTGACGACGAAGCGAGACCAGACATCTTAATTCAACTTAATTTCAAAAATTATATTAAGGGTCTCGGCTATCGCTTTTGAAACATGAGAACTCTTATGTAGCGAAGGAATCATATTTTTTAAAACAATATTATAATATAAGCTATACTTCTGTATGGAGCACTGTCTTTTTAAAAATAAAAGCAAAAATACTAAAGAACTCCGGATTATTTACCTAACGTGTTCTTTCCTATTTTTATGCATACCTGCACACACACACACACACACACACACACACACACACACACACACACATACACACATATATATATATATATATATATATATATATATATATATATATATATATATATATATATATATATATTAATATGCAAAGTGTTTCAATAAAAATAACAAAAAAATTGCAATATGAGTACTGATAAATGAAGGATTCTGGGACATTAAGATCGTAAGTCCCAAAAAATGATACACAACTGTCATCATTGGATAAAGTGGCCCAGTTGATAAAGACGTTGTTTAGATCCAGTGAATAGACCCAAAGAGTTTGTGAGTTCAGTAACAAGTCACAGCAGGGGTAAATTAAATTTGGCGAGTTGAGGTAAAGGGAAATAACTGAGACATTCGGATGAGGCCAGGCACGTGAAACTAGAACAATCTACACTGGTGGACGAAAGAAAAGGTTCTGAAGAAGGCCGGAGAGTACATCGGCCGAAACGTTGTGAATATGAAAATGAAGTTGAGGATAGCAGTCCGAATTATTTAAATAATGCGAGTAATCATAATAACTCGTGTGAGAGATATAGACAGGTCCTTATTAATGTTGTTTTTTAATTGTCTTTTCTGTTCAATAACGTACTCATTATTTCTTTCACTCTCAGTAACTCCTTGCGTCTCAGTAACTTTATCGCCTTGCTTGCGTTGAAACGATTAAAATAAATCAATAAATAATGCATTTGTCCCATTTATATTCTTTATATTCTTCTCGCTATTTGCTAAATCGGACTCAGCCTCATACAAGACTGAATTGCGGGATGAAGATTGTGTAGAGCTAAAAATGTGAAAAATATGATTGTCATCAAAAGCCAATTTTTTAAATCTTCTTTTTAACTGGACTCGAAGACAAATTTTGTAAGACAATATTCGATGGACAAGATGGTTTTTGACATTTAAAAGTAAAAGAAATTGGTAGAATATCCTTCAAGAATAGCAAACTCAAATATCTCAAATTTTATTTTTAGAAGTTTTGTGGTTCAATAATTTATCAGGCTTAAGCAACTGAATACTGCTAAAAATGGTCATATTAAATATTCATCGACATTTTCGTATGCGCATATTTTATGAACATGTATAACTTTGATGGTCGACTAATTAATAATATCTCTGTGGTTAATCAGATATCATCATTATTATTATTATTATTATTTAGTGAGCTTACACAACGTCAATAAAGTGCTGGGATATAAACACACATGGACCCAATGATAGATAGATAGATAGATAGATAGATAGATAGATAGATAGATAAACAGAATGACATAGATAGATAGATAGATAGATAGATAGATAGATAGATAGATAGATAGATAGATAGATAGATAGATAGATAGATAGATAGATAAACAGAATGACATAGATAGACAGGCACATATATATATATATATATATATATATATATAGAGAGAGAGAGAGAGAGAGATAGATAGATAGATAAACAGAATGACATAGATAGATAGATAAACAGAATGACATAGATAAATAGATAGATAGATAGATAGACAAACAGAATGACATAGATGGACATAGATAGATAGATAGATAGATAGATAGATAGATAGATATAAGGAACAAAAAAATGATGACAGTAGTCTTCATGTAAATGATGATAATTCCTCATCCCAGAAATTCGGATAGAAATCACATAGCATCATATTCATATCTATCTATCTATCTATCTATCTATCTATCTATCTATCTATGTCATTCTGTGTATCTATCTATCTATCTATCTATCTATCTATCTATGTCATTCTGTGTATCTATCTATCTATCTATCTATCTATCTATCTATCTATCTATCTATCTATCTATCTATCTATGTCATTCTGTGTATCTATCTATCTATCTATCTATCTATCTATGAACCTGTTTCTTCGTATATCAGTATCTATTTGTTTATCTGTATTCTCTGTTTCTCTCTATATCACCCTCTTCATATCTATCTATCTATCTATCTATCTATCTATCTATCTATCTGTCTATCTATCTATCTATCCTATTATTCTACGAGATCCTCTTGAACTTGTCTAATAGAAAATGGCTGCATATTCTTCTTCTTGATTGGCAATAACAAAACATGAACCCAACCTTAACCGTTTTACCTTTAATCTTACAATCAGGAAGATCTGGAACCGAAATTTCTATGTGGAACGCCGCCGTCCAAATAAAAATGGCTTTCTGCACCTGTTGATCGTTATGTCATTCAATGTTCCTAAGACTTGAACAATTAAACGCTGTTAAAATTTGCCATAAACTCTGTCTCCTGTTTATCTATTGTCTGTATTTACAACATTAATAGATTAATATATAAGTTTGCAAAACATTAAAGAGATGTGCCTGGCTAATGTGCTTTGTATGCCTGAGTATTACTGATATTAATCGTATTAGTAACGCCTTTAAATATCATATTTGCACACATTTGTCATTTAAAATAGAAGAGATAGCTGATTATATTTTAAGAAGACATAAAAAGCAAAGTGACTACGTTATTCTTTATTACTGTTTCATCCATTTTGTTTCTTTAAAGGTGTATTATCGAAAATGAAAATTGATTCTATGTTTATGAGCAAAAAAGAATTGTGACATTGTTTTTGTTTTGTTTTGGACATCTTTCTTTTGAGTAATTAGTTAGAATTGAAAGTTCGGTGAGAAATGGATGAGTATAGAACGGAGAAAATAATTTTAAAAAAAGATTTGTGTCTGTGTAATAATGTGAGAAACACACAGACAGAAGACATAGCATTAAGGAGATAGCCAGACAGATAGAGAGATCGTCTGATAAAATTATTGATCAAATATGCGAACGGTGATTTTCTTTTTCCTCACTGGTAAACATGATTTAAAAATACAATCCTATATTTGTACGAATCGAAAATCATTAAAAAACATAAAACTACCACCACCCAAGTATAAGGAACTTACCGGTTGATTTGTTTTATTTTCCGGTCGACTACTAAGTGGCTTTTAGCTCGAGGAAAAATGCAGAATCGAAAAAATAAAATAAAAACAAAACAAGTAAAACTTTTTTCTACATAACATATGCTTTAATACACTCTGAGCTGGCTCTTACATAGTAATCATGGCTATCATACATTGGTGTATAGTATGATGCAGAGAACCAACCTGTGGTAAAGAATCCGTCTGCATGCCACTAATAGCTCTATGTTTTCCATTTTTATATCAGAAATCAACGTTTTAAATTTTATACCAAAAAACGTATTTTATTTGCTACTTTTTCTTTACGGGCTTCTGTTCCATCGACGTCATTTTGTCTAGTTCATTGTTGATTACGTATGCCTTCTTTCTGCTAAAATGTCGCACTAAAAAAAGATCTTGTTAATGGAACACTACTTAACCGCGTTTTGTTCTTGAACAATTTGCGTCTTCATTCTATATTTTTGTTCAAAATTCCATACACGAGGGAAAGGAATTCACTACTTGTCTCTATCTTAACTTCTAACGAGAATACGAGACTGAAATTTGATATAAAAAACTGATTTTTATTTAATTCAAAATTCGATTTCATACACGAGTGATATGTTTTCATTACTTAACGTTATTTTAACATCAAACAAAGACTAAAATTTTAAAACCTAAAATTCATGTTTGTTTTGTTCAAAATTCGACTTCAAGATGCCACCACAGTATTAGTAATGGTGACCATAAAGCATATTAAACTTATTAAGCCATTACCCTGCGACTGACCGTTTTATTCTATGTTAGCCATTGTGTCCAAGTCTGAAAGCATATTTGGGATTTTTCTTGCTATATATTTTCTTTGCTTTAGTTCTCATTTCTGAATATGATAAAATCTTTACTGTTTTTTTGCTGAATTTCGCCTACTCCATTCAGTTAGCCTTTTCTTTTCTAATAAACAAAGGATAACAGAGATTAATGAAAATAAAATAGGTGGTGCTTGATATTTGGAATAATTGTTATATTAGAGTTTTTCCACATTCATCTTTCTTACATTTTCATAAAATTTACATTTTAACAAATTGTAGGGATGCAGAAAACTCTTATCTCCCTTTAACGGAAGATAAGTCCTGTGATCACATGACGGACGCTTCGTGCTGTCACTCCATACAGTGTCCCAAAGTGAGAGTTGGTTTCCAGTTGGTGAATAGAAACTAAATTAGAACGTTGCTTTCTTCTAGCCTGGGTTTTTTGGCCTAGGCTGAGGCTAAATCTTGCACCGTCTCCCCAGCTTACAAGCACATGATGCCGTTTCCATTTGGGAGATAGATGTATTCGGACCGTTTAAACCAGGAGTCTTATTCAGGTCAGGAATATCTTCAAATTATATGTAAGACCTTTCCTTCTGTTAATCTCTACACTTTGCTTAGCTATGTAGATATATATGATATATAGTTCTTCACGTGGGATATGCGTATATATATATATATATATATATATATATATATATATATATATATATATATATATATATATATATATATATATCAAATATATGGTGCAGTTCAATTTATATTACAATGAATCATTCATACAAAAAATAGATTAGTAAAGTTAATGATATAAAATGACGAAATCCCTTCGCAAACAAAATTTTAAAGGTGCATTAACCTACAAATCACTCATGAATGTTATGATCCTTGTTTTTAAATATTATAAGCTGTATAAGGTCTTTCTTTAATACGCAAGTACTTTCAACTGTACATTCAGTCATCTTCATGCATGGAAATTATTTTGTTTTTGGTAAAATTCAGGTAGCATCAGAGACGAAAAAAATTAAATGCGAATCGAAATATATTTTCTTTGAAATGTGTTATTGTTAACGGATACAAACTTTTGCAGTGCGCAGTCGCAACGCTAAGGTTGATTTTTTTGAAAATTTAAGTGAGTGCGTTTTTTTTTTACTAATATGGCAATTTGAGAATTTTTTTGTTGTTGTAGGAGTTTATCAGTCAATGTGGCATGAACTAAATTATTCAGTAAATAGAGTAATGTCTCAGTTGTTATCCCGGAAATTTGTACGTCAGATCAGTTCTTTTAAATCATATCTGAAGATGACTGAATGTTCAGTTGAAAGTAATTGCGTATTAAAGAAAGACCTTATACAGCGTATAATTTTTAAAAACAAGGATCATATCATTCATCAAGTGATTCATAGGTTAATACACCTTTAAAATTTTGTTTACGAATGGAATTCGCCATTTTATATCATTAACCCTTATTAATCTACTATTTGTATGAATGATTTATTGTAATATATATATATATATATATATATATATATATATATATATATATATATATATATATATATAAATATATATATATGTATATATATATATATGTATGTATGTATGGTTTTTGTGAATGTCGTAGTTTGTAAAACAGTCTCTCTCTCTGAGAACAAAGCATGTCTGTCATTCTTTTACCTTTCGGCCATTCCGATCCGTTCTGTCCCTGAAATAACGGTGAAGCTTTATCACGGATATGACAATACCCATAACAAGAAAAAGAAATCTTTCTTCCCCTCGCTGGCTTTACGAAATTATCGAAACATATGTCGATTTTCCGATTAAATATTTTGTTTATACTCACAGTATATTTATTTTTAATCAATTCGCCCCAAGCAAGGCAATAGAGCCACTATGACGCGAAGAGGTCACTGAGTGTGAACAAATATGAGATAAAGAAAAATATTATTAAGGAGAGGGAACAATAAAAGAACAGCTGTTTAGAAAACAGAAGGTGACGATTGGCATTGTTTTTATTTTTAAGGTCAAAGCTGAGAGTTCCAGAACTGAGACAGAAGAAACTGTTAGCATAGAACTTGCGGTTCAATCTAGATATCTCAACTCTAGAATGATGAGACCTTGTCGTCAATCTATTACTGCACTTAAATTCTAAAAATCATGAAAATATTTACTGAAAAGCTGCATTATGGCGGTGGCGAAGGTAATGGAAGCGAAACGGCAGGTCAGAATCGTTAAAATTGTATCCTAATACATAGACGAAACGCCAGACCAAATGTAGCATATTCAAAGCATGCACACGAATGGTAGACTTATAAATGTTTTTTTTCTGTCGGGAATAATTGTATAGCACCATTCATTTAAATGCAGTATGCGATCGGCAAATTGTTGCCATCTTATAATTTTACTTGCGCATTTGTTTGTTTTTCATTTTGTTGACTGCACAGTGTAGTAGAGTTAGCTGGGAACCGTCTGCGAGAGAAAGAGCAACATGACGCAAACTACTCCGCCAGAAATTTGGAAACGACATGCTGTACTAATTGGCATTCGCGCTGGCACCGGAAGCTCCAATACAAACATTTCAGAATGTTGGGTGTCAATCTAAGGACAGTGTAGACGATTCTGGATTCATATATATATATATATATATATATATATATATATATATATATATATATATATATATATATATATATGTAAATGTTTCTTACGTATGCGTCTTTCAGACAATTTTTAGTAACCCTATACAACCAATTTACATATATAAAGGCCTACTGACAATTATTTGAATATCTGTATCGTTTTAAAAAAAATTATGCAATTTTCAGTGCATTCCCTAATCGTCTGTCATGTTCAATATGCATGAAACTTTCCATGAAGACTTCTCTTTTAAGTAGAGAACAATTCACTCCCGTGCAGAGATTTTCGGTAAATCTTTCTAAAAACATAAAATTTCAATTGCGTGCGGAGATTTTCGGACTAATCTCTAATTGTGTGCACAATGTTCCGTACGTCTGAAGACTTCTCGTCAATTCTTAGTAAAAACATAAAATTTCCTTTCAGTACGGAGATTTTCAGACCATTCCCTAAATATCTGCACAAAGTTCCGTACGTCTGTTGACTTCTCGCCAATTCTTAGTAAAAAGAACAAATTTCCCTTCAGTGCGGAGATTTTCGGAATATTACCTAAATGTTTAGGGACTGATCCATCCGAAGAATTTCCACCAATTCTCAGTGAAAATATAAAATTTCCCTTCTTTTTTTTTTGGTGATTTTCGGATAATATTCTAAATATCAATGGTACGTTCGATATTTATTATAACTTTCTGGAAATTCTCTTCATGTAAATAAATTTTCCATTTCTTATGGGAATTTTCGTACAGCTCTGGATACGTGTGCACGAGTTTCATTATTTATGGCGAGTTTAGACATCGCTGTACATTTATGACTCTGCATAAAACAAACGCTGAGCTTGTGTAAATTTTCATTTATGGTAGTCTTTGAAGTACAGCTCATTAATGTTTTATGTCTGTGCCCACTTCAAAAGGACAGAATCAACCAACCCTGTCACATGTCCTGCTTTTAGGTTTAATCTTTATTGCCATGTCAAATCGGATTCAATTCCTGGAAAGCCCTCGTATTAAGTAAATATCAAAGGGTTATTGCATTAGATATCAATTGTAACTGATATTTGCTTTAGCTAAGAACCACTGTCAAACCGAGAAGAAAACAATTTATGCATAAATATCACGTGTAAGAACATTTACGTCAATGTTTGATGCCAAATGTTTTATTTTTGTTATTATTATTCAGGCAAATATAGTTGTGTAGAAACCAAATGCAACAATGGCGTCGAGCGGGAAAAATGTAATTGATAAACATATTCTGGATTAAAAAGTGGGTTTTGTTTGAACAAAACTCAGTCTGAGACCCTTGGGGATAAATATCATTACACGACGTAAAGTAATTCCTATTATCGAACGCAGGTTCATGGATATTTGTCCTGGGTGCCTAGTAAAGATTTGAAAATCGGATGGAACCAAGTACTACAGACAAAATAGCCCTACTATATCTGTTATGGATATACAGGGTGTCCATAAATGATCTACACAACTTCCACAGTTTATTGTATCTATTAGATTTAAGATTCATCAATAATACTTCTTTACTTGTTAAAGAAATCTATATATAAAATCCTGTGACTTCCGTTAGTTTGTCCGTCACACCCTCTAAAATAGCCACACATTGATCGATCACACCGAAATTATCTGGATAATTGCAAACAGGTAAGAATGTACAACGTACGGTTGCTTTTACTTCGGTGTTTAGCTTAGAACAAGACATTTTCATTAATCATTTAGAAAAATTAAAAGTTTTATTATTTAACATATAAAATGCTCACACTATCTTAAAAACAATTTAATGACTAAAATAACAAATAATTATTTAATAAAAATGAAATGTTTTTTGCATATCTTTCCTTGAAGGTTTTATATATACAAGCTATATATACAAGCTTGCAATTTTTCAGTTCTTCCTGAGTTTGCGAGAACTATAAACAAATCCCAAGGCCAAATGCTTCAAAATGGAATTTGGCTCCAGAAAGAAATATTTTCGCACAACCAGTTGTATGTTGCATGCTGAAGATTAAGAAATACTAAGAATTTATTCTTCGCTGTTAAAAAAGAAACAAATATATTTTCTTAAAAAATATTGTTTACCACGCAGTCCTATAAAATAAAATTAAATTAAATTAAAGTAATTATTAAACTGCCAAGTATGGTTTTTGCCAATGTATTTTTCAAAAGAAATCAGATAATTCAAATTTCATTGATGGGTTTGCGAAATTGAACGAAATATAAAGTTTGGAAATCTTAATAAAAAATGTTTACGATGAATCCAACAATAATAAAAACTCCTAGGATTTCAACACGCGTTTGCCTGTTACAAAAACTTTCTAGTAATATTAAAGTTTTAATTTACATATAGTTCTTTTTTTTTAATTCGCTTTTGTTTGTCTTTTGAGGTAGATCTTAAAATTACTTACTGATTGCTGACTCTTAAGGACCATGACAAGACCGCAAATAAAAACACGATCCGTATATTGGTCCACAGAGAGCAAATCGGACATTAAGATCCAGCGGAGTTACAGTAAAATCGTGTTAGTATCAGTGCTGGGGTAAAAAAGTTTATGGAAACACTAAATGGCTAGTTGAAAACAGAAAGTGAACCTCGTCTTGATAAATTGCCTGCAAATGGAAATGCACTGATATATATTTCAATAAAACTTTATTTGCTTACCTATATTTTCCAATAACCAATTTCCTGGAGAGCTATCATCATATTTTTTTTCATTATTTATGAATTTCTAAAAATTGTACAGATAATTTATGGACATCCTGTAAATCTAAAGATCTTCATCTAATACTTGAAACAGAGATTAGTACATAACCCTATAGGCATACACATGATGTGGGGGGTTAACCCTTAACTCCCCACATTTTTGTTGCTCCTTAACAGAGATTATCGGACACATATATTCTTTATAAATCTTTAGTGGATTAGATGATTTTCAGTAAAGTAGGCATCATTTTTTTTTAATAATGTAATTGCATTATTGTTAGCAAAAGGGACATAGACAATATGCAAATTATATTATTATTTTTGTATAGCATACACACAATTAAATTTCAGTTCTTCGGATTCATTCCTGATGTTTCTACAATCTTACACGAATGCTGGCGATCAAAGCAAGAACTCACTAGAGATTTACTACTCTGGACACCTAGCCATGGAGCAAAAGTGGGTTGGTGACCCAGCAACCACGTATATTGACCAGCTATATTATTGTAATTTTCTAAGTCAGGCTTAGACGTTGCACGAGGCTGAAAGTATAGGGCACCCGCTAAGAATCGAACTTACTACTCGTAATTTTTCCAGCAATATAGAATAGAGTACTTTGAGTAGATATTAAGCATTTGATTCGAACATCAACATACGAAAGGGAATACCACCCTAATGACCTTCCGAACTTTATGCAGATCCGTGATGGTTTGCAAGGCGGGCTGGCCACCCAACAACCACCTACACTGACCAGCTATATTATGACACAGAATACCATCCAAATGACCTTCCAATCTTGATGCAGATCCGTGATTGTTGGCTAGGGGGGATGGTCGCCCAACAACCACCTACACTGACCAGCTATATTATGGCGCAGAATGTCACCCTTATGACCATCCGACCTTGATGAAGAACCGTGATGGTTGTCGTGATAGACTCATGAATGTCCGAGATAGTTCGACCGAATAAATAAATACATTAAAAAATCCGACATTATTTCTTAATACAGTAAACATTATATTTGAATGGAGACACTGCTTTGAATAGACATCTCTGTTTTTTTTTAACATTGTCTATCAGCCTGCATTTTCGAGAGTCTTTAATAATGGGGAATATGCTCTTCGGCGGGCTTATGCATGCATAAAGGCTGGCTAATTATTTTCGATTCCATACATCTAACAGAGCAGCTAACAAATCCCTATTAGAGATGGACGCACAAGCTCCGAGTTCACTCTGGTTCATTCGTCAACCATACTATGCAGAGAATAGTTACAATTTCTGGGAGAGAGCACTGAAAACCTTATTCCCAATAACGAGTTACATCGTGCTAGCAGTACCACCGGTTGTTAGTGAATTTATATATTTGGATCTATAGTCCGATTTTTGGTTTGACTTTTATAGTCTAACTAATATTTTGGTCATAATAGTTTGCTAATTTGTTTCGGACGAAAAAAATAGCTATAACTGTTATATAACGATAAAAAAATGAATATAAAAAATAATTACTGCATTACTTAAAAATCGAAAACCAAATAGAGAAAATATACAGTATAACAAATAAATAATAACAAGTAAAATAAATTGATCTAAATACATCCAAATATATAAATAAACTAACAACCGATACCAATAAACTAGCCGTAGAGAAAAAACAAATAAAGATAACCAATCCAAACAAATACATGAAGTAATAAACAAATTAAAAACTGTTCCCGACAAAATAATAGTTAGAACAAACTACAACAATCAACCCCAAAATTGAACAAATAGCTTTAATTATCTTCCCAAACAAAAACAAAACTATTAAATAAGCTATATAAACAATTTTTTATTACATTAATAAAAACATCGATCAAAATAAAATAAATAAATATATAAGTTAAGAAATACAAATAAAAAAATAAATAAAAACAAGCAAAATAACCGAGAAAAATAACAGCACTCGTGGCCTGACGATTGCATCTAGCATGAAACAGACTGTCGACTCTAAGTGTTGACCTCAATGTTCACTTTTATATTTACACACGCTCTATCTCTGATATTGAGCACTTTATCCCATAAATATAACACATCTTAAGACTATATTTCTTCATATATATATATATATATATATATATATATATTTTGAATTGGACATAGTCCGACAATTTACTTAAAGACATTTATAATATGTTTAACGTTCTTTTTATAGATACAAGTATTTAAGGAAATGCTCTGTTTTATAATAAACAGTATTAAATAACATTTACCGGCCTGAATATCTGAGAAATTGTCATAGAAAATTTTCGTTCTCCGACAGGAATCGAACCTTTAAATATATATATATATATATATATATATATATATATATATATATATATATATTGCTAATCAAATATACTAATCAAAATAACCTAGCGATGACCAATATAATGTATCAGTTTCAATGCCTAGTAGAAGACTGTGTTTCTTGTTATAAATCAATTAGCTACAGCGGTCATCCCACCACCTCCTTGATCGGGCGTCTGATGTGTCATTTATTTGATTAAATGCCATAAAAAATCACTTAGCCACCCACAAATGACAGCAACCAATAAGGAAGATTCTGATTTATAAAAAAGTAGCATCCTACATAGGTCCTGTAACAGAGAAGCCGGCCATTTCCATAAAACATCTGGCACTTAATGTAAATCTCAACTTATTCAGCAGCGGAAATGGCGTGTTGGACATTTTTTTAATAGAAAGGGGCCAACACGAATTCTATCCACGACCAATTCGCCAGGCTCAAAATAAACGCTACTATTATTTAGACACCACAAAAACCACATCTTAAACAGACAAATATGAAAAGAAATTAATAACAATTAATAACAAAACCTCCTTGAAAATGGGTTTAGAGGAGACCGAAAGTGTTTGGCACAAAAGAAATTACAAACAATTTTTACGATCCCGAACAGAAATATTGTAAGAATATTAGAAAAAATAAATAAATAAAAAATTAAACAAAGACTCTTTTTCTTCCATATACACCGAAACATGTTTGAAAGAATGGTTGTTACCCAAATATACATTACACACTCACACACACTGTTGTGGATTCCGGGAATGGAATCCTGCACAAATAAATAAACAACGCCAGTAATTGAGATAGAAAAATAAGTGTATTAAACGTAAAAATACAGACATGAAGTGAAGATTAGTAGTCCAGGAATGCTGGTTAGTAGAAAGTATATGTACAAGTCTCTGTAAGTGAAGCCGTACTTATCTCTGTCTGTCTGCCTGTCTGTCTCCCTCTCTCTCTCGTTTGAATCTCGTATAACTCTCTGTGAACACCCTGTGTACTGTCTCCGTATCTCTCAACCTGACTCAACTTATCTCAAACTGCAGGTATTCTCTCTGTCAGTATAAGTATACTTTGGAGGAGCCCATCTTGTGTAAAAGGGGTCTGCCGCACAACACACACACAAACACACACACACACACACACACACACAAACACACACACACACTTACATATATATTTTATTATATTATATTATAAGAGATTATAATAAAATCATGTTACATCGCTACACAAAAATCAGAAAAAAAGTAAATGCTACGAACTGTGGATTTTTACTGTTCTTTCTCTTATTTGTTTGCAAAAAAACACGAAGAAATATTTGCTTAACCAAACTGACGCTTAGTGGGTGAAATGTTTTTTTGTGAATCAATCATGGTGATATTTTTTAACAGGAAATGCCACCAACACCGTCTCTCATATATATATATATATATATATATATATATATATATATATATATATATATATGTATGAAAGTGAACATAGAAGTCAACATGTACAGGAGACAGTCTGTTTTATGCTAGATGCAATCGTCAGGTAACGAGTACTGTTATTTTTCTAGGCTATTGATATATACTGGTCAGTGGTGCATTGTGGGTAGTCTATTTTGCCAGTTATTTTACCGGAAGCCGTTTATTTGTTTATTTATTTATTTATTTGGGTTAAAATATTTTGATTGTTTTTATTTATTTTTATTTTTTATTTTTATATTTATTTCTTATCTTATATATTTATTTATTTATTATTTTGATCGATGTTTTTATTAACGCAGTAAAAATTTGTTTATATAGCTTATTTAATAGTTTTGGTTTTGTTTGGGAAGATAATTAAAGCTATTTGTTCAATTTTGGGGTTGATTGTTGTAGTTTGTAATAACTATTACTCATTTTTTCCGTTTTCGAATTTTAAGTTACGTAGTAAAAATTTCTTCTCATGCCTTCAGAAATGAAAACAAAAATAAAATAAAAATCGAAAACGGAAAAAATAAATAAATACATAAATAAACAAAATGACAATAAAATAAACAAAATAAATTAATACAAACAAATTAACAAATCACACCCGTTAGAATAGACGAAATATAATAAAAAATAAGAAACAAAATCAATAAATTAAGTAAATAATAAACAAATTAGCAAAGTATTATGACCAAAATATTAGTTAGACTATAAAAATCAAACCAAAAATCGGACGAAAAAATAGCTATAACTGTTATATAACGATAACAAAATGAATAAAAATAAAAAATAAATAATATACTACGTTACTTAAAAATCGAAAATCCAAAGAGAGAAAATATACAGTGTAACAAATAAATAATTACAAGTAAAATAAACTGATCTAAATACATCCAAATATATAAATAAACTAACAACCGATACCGTTAAACTAACCGTTAGAAAAAAACAAATAAAGATAATCAATCCAAATAAATACATGAAGTAATAAACAAATTAAAAACTGTTCCCGCCAAAGTAATAGTTAGAACATATAAGATAAAAAATAAAGATGAAAAATAAAAAAATATAAAAAAAGCAAAATAATTTAACCCAAATATTTAAATAAACAAATGAACGACTACCGCTAAAATAACCGCCAAAATAGACTAGCCACAATGCACCACTGACCCGTATATATAAATAGCCGAGAAAAATAACAGCACTCGTGGCCTGACGATTGCATCTAGCATGAAACAGACTGTCGCCTCTAAGTGTTGACTTCTATGTTCATTTTTATATTTACACACGCTCTATCTCTGATATTGAGCACTTTATCCCGTAAATATAGCACAGCTTAAGACTATATTTCTTCATATATATATATATATATATATATATATATATATATATATATATATATATATATATACAAGATGAGACGGAGTTGTTGGCATTTCCTATTATAGTATTCGTTAAAACATATCACCATGATAGATTCACAAAAAAAAAACAAAAAAACTTTCACCCACTAAGCGTCAGTTTGGTTAAGCAAATATTTCCTCGTGTTCTTTCATAACTTATTTGTTACAGATCAATAAAACGTTTCTAGGAACAGAATTTTATTAAACCTGCCCACAAGAACTGTCAAATCGCAATTATACGAGCATCCATAAATTTGCAAATACCAGACACTTAAGCCATTAGCGCCATCTGCATTACAATCGCATTTGTCAATGAAAAGTCAGCCGATAGAAATAGCGCACATTATCAGGGTAAGAAAATCTGCCATTTTGCAAACAGAGATGTTTGCATAATAGAAGCAAGGTGTTGTTGACCAGTTTCTGCCCGTACTTTCCAAATAAATTGAAGGAGAAAGAAAAAAGAGATAAAATAACATTTATTCATAACCATCCCCCCCAAAGAAGGCAACAGAGCCACTAACACACAGGAAGCTTACTGAGTGTGAAAGAATGTAAGGAAACAATTAACGAATAAAAATACTAAACGAACATATGTTAAGATGACAGAAGATAACGATTGAAACTGATTGAAAATTCCACAAGCGAGAAGTGCGAGAGAAGAAACTATTAACTTACATTTACATCAAGCCATTTCGGCTGTAAAATGATGAGACCTATCCGCCAATCTAGCAATGCGCTTAAATACATAAAGTCTACGTACCATAGAGGACCGTTGATCGGAACATTTACCGTGAAAGTGTTGATAGAAGAGGCGAAGAGAAGCTACATTACGGCTGTAGGAAAGTGACGGAAGTCGAGATGCCAGCTCAGGGCCAATAGCAGTGCAGATTCTTCTTTGGATTTTATCAAGAATTTCTGAATATATAACATGACCACCAGAATAAATATGAGAGCAATATTATAAATATGGAGTAAGAGTAGACTTGTAAATTTCTAAGAGAGATTCTGTAGAGAACAATTGTCTAGAACGTTCTACAATGAACAAACTTTTCTAGCAGATGACCTAGCCATCGATTTGATAGAATCTCTCCACGTCATGTCAGCGGAAAAGGTTAAAGTGACATTATCATTTTATAAAATTTGCATTAAGAACTTTCACCAATATTTTCTAATGGGATTTACAGCATTTCAGTATTTTTAGTTTTGCAGTTTGAGTCAAAGTTTTACCGAATATAAAAGTAATATCAATTATGATTACATTTTCGTTTGAATTTTCCCTTTCCAGGTTGTTTATGAAATTAAATACCTTAAAAAATCTAAGCAAAGCATTAAGAAACTGTAAAAATTCGTTAGAAACTAAAAAAATTTTTTTAAAATTGAGTCATATCAGCATTTCTATACAGTGAGCGATGTGTAAATTGTCGCCATTTTATAATTTTCATTTCGCGCAAACGCGTTACTTGTTTTTGATTTTGTGAATTGCATAGTATAGTAGGGTCAGTTTTTATCAGAAAAAGAATACCTTGATGGTATCACTCCACCAGAAATTTCGAAGCGGCATGCTGTACAGTTTGACAGTCGCAGCGGAAGCTCCAATACAAACATTTCAATGTGTTTAAGTGACAATCTGAGGACAGCGCATAGAATACGGAAAGAGTTGAATGATTCTCATGGTGATTACGAAGGTACGGCAACTCAGAAAACTCACTCTGATCGTTCTGATAATAAAAGAACACCCGAATTTTTTTGTGATTGCCTCAGACTTAACATGGTGTGGGGGCTACATCGAGAACTTGAGGAGGTAGTGATAAATTGTGTCAATTCAGTGGCAGCTGGAAGACCCTATGTCTTGCAACAGGACTCTGCACCATGCTACATGAGTTCCCAGTCATGGTTGTCAGACAACTTCCGCGACAACATCACCCATTACATCTGGCCACCTAACTCCCCATACGTCAACCCTCTTGATTATTATGTGTGGGGCACAGTTTAGCGAGAGACCAACAAAACTCCTTGTAACACCAAAGATGAAATGAAGGTGAAGATTATGACAGCATTCTTCAATTTAATCAAAAAGAGCGTGTAGAAAATATTAAGAAGAAGAAGAAGAAGACGACGACTGAAATTAATAGTTTTGCTTTTCTGTAAATACGAGATGTACATTAATGAACATGTGATGTATGTTTCAGTTCTATTTATGCGTTTCAACTACACCAACAATTTGTAACAATTTCTGTCTATGCAATAAAAAAGAAAAATATTAGGATTAGAAAGAAGTAAATCTATAGTTTTTAAGGTTTTATTGAAATTTTATTTAAGTTTCCACATGTCCTCCATCATTAGCAATGCGAAGGGTAATACGATTTTGCCGTTCACGGAAAACATTTGCCAACTGATTTACAGTAATGCCTGAAATCACATTAGTTATTTTAGTTATACTTAAAACTAGGTACATTAAACTTTATAACATATTTTACAGAATATTTCTATTGCAAATACAAATAAAGTTATAAATTTTTTAAAGTGCATAGGAACTTTATGGACACCCTGTATATATATATATATATATATATATATATATATATATATATATATATATATATATATATATATATATATATAAAGAGAGAGAAAGAAAAATAGACAAATACGGTGATTTTCAATGCATTACTTAGATGTGGCACAAGGCTGAAAGTTTAGAGCACCCAGTAAAGACTGAAGTTATAGGGAGACAAACATGCTCTCCATTACACCACATCGAGGTGCACAAACGATTTTCTAGGCGTAGCTTAGATGCCGAGAATATGGAATCACCAGCTGTAATTGATCTGGCGAGACAAGCTTGTTAACCATTGCTCCACGTCTAAGGGTCTACGAACAGACAAATATGAATATATATGTACATAGATAGGTGTCAAACGTTTTCGATTGGCTTCATATTTGGTCATTGCCAAGTCAAGAACAGATATTTACAGCTGTTTTCTATTAGATAGGTTTAAGAGTATATCGTAGAATGACAGGATAGATAGATAGATAGATAGATAGATAGATAGATAGATAGATAGATAGATAGATAGATAGATAGATATGAGAAGTGTGATGTAATACAAGGGAATAGATATATAGATAAAGTGATATAAGAAGAAACAGGTTCATGGATAGATATGAACAGAGTGACATATTGAGAAAGAGATTTTAATAAAAATGTTCAGATAGATAAATAGACAGTGTGATATATATATATATATATATATATATATATATATATATATATATATATATATATATATATAGTCACTGCTTCCACTCCTCAAGTATGTTTTTTAATATTTTTTTTATATGAAAATCGAAATTGTAAATAAGGAACATGGAACATGGAAGAAGAAGAAGAAGAAGAAGAAGAAGAAGAAGAAGAAGAAGAAGAAGAAGAAGAAGAAGAAGAAGAAGAAGAAGGAGGAGGAGGAGGAGGAGGAGGAGAAGAAGAAGAAGACCGAAATTAATAGTGTTGTTTTTCTGTAAATACGACATGTACTTTAATGAAAATGTGATGTATGTTTGAATTCGAGCTATGCGTTTCAACTACACCAACAATTTGTAACAATTTCTGTCTATGCAATAAAAAAGAAAAAAAGAGAAAAAGTGATCTTGTATTAACCATTACTATTAGGCCTTTTTTCTATTAAAATCGTCGCGCTATTTATCAATTTCTGATTTCTATCGATTTCTTTTGGATCAATACTTGTTCGAATCATTCCTGTATCTCTCCATAAGCCGTTCTTAGCGGTGGATTCCATTCTAGTCCTGCCAATATGTAAATCAGCATCATATCCTTTAGGTGAAATCATATGCTACGATTACATATTGCTTATTCCTGTAGCCTGTGCGTTCTGCCTAGCTGCAGAGTTTCCTTTTTTATCACTCATCACAATTTGTTTTTTAAGAACAGAATATGTAATACGGTCCAGAATTATTTTTTTCATACTTTAACTTATGTGGAATCCACACATGAAAGCGATTAACATAGCCAGTGGTAATTAAACAGATAATTTGTATATTTTGTGTATGCTGGCTCTCTCCCATTATTTATTATTATAAAAGAGAATTATTATTCGTTCATACTGTTTTTGATGTAGCGTTGGGATTTGAATAATTCAATGGAGGGAGGAAACGAAATGCAAAATCTTTTTTTCTTATCTTTATTAAGATCTCCTGGCCCCACCCCCGTCAGTTGATGATCGTTTAACGAGCAATCTTCACCTTCACCATCGCAGAGCATTTCCTCGCGCTCTCTCGCTCCTAATAATGACCGATGGTATACCTGACAGCGAAATCCGAACGCGCATTGAAATAACAATAGATGTCTTCCAAAAAAACGAAACAAATTGTTAAGAAACAGGAACATTTCGCTAGAGATAAAGAATGCTAAATTGCTTTGTATTATCAGTCATCTTATGTAGCTGTAAATGCTTTACTTTACTCACAGTAAAACAGAAGGCTTGAGACAACAGAAATGTTTTTATCTAAAAAGGACCCTGAGAAAAGAGTGGGTGAAGAGAGTATGTTTTAAGGAAAATGGTAAGAAAAAGCGCACTTAGAGAGAGAGAGAGAGAGAGAAAGAGAGAGAGAGAGAGAGAGAGAGAGGGAGAGGGGTGAGATGTCTTGAACATAATGAGGAAGGTGGGCTTGGAAATTTTGCCACTTATAGGACGATCTGGTTTAATTGGATGGCAGAACGTAGATTTGAGGAACGCTAAATATACACACATAAGAGCTATAAATAACTGTCTATATTTCACAGGAGATTGGGCACCTAGAGGCGGTGTAGTGGTTAGCAAGCTTTTCTTGCTAGAACTATTACGACTGAGCAGTGAGTTCGATCCTCACTGGGTGCCCCATACATTCGGCCTTGTGCCGCATCTAAGCTACGTTTGGAAAATCACTATATTTCACAGGAGATAACAGATAACTGACATCCATTAAACATGGCACGTGGAACTAGAACAGTCTACCCCAGCGAGCGAAATAAAGGGTTCAGTTCGACATTCCAACCACTTGAAGAAGACCGGAGCGTACAACGTCCGAAACGTTGTAATAAATATAGCGACAAATTTGAGGACAATAGTCCGAATAATGTAAATAATATAGCTATAAATAACTGGAAGTTGTCGAGAACCATGATCGACTACATCCTAAACGGACACGGTACCAAGGAAAATCACTTAAGGACGTGAGTGATCACGGTTCGCCACAACTTTCAGGAACATGTGACTCCGCCTTATCACCAATCTCTGTCCCAGAACTGAAGTCATCCATTTAAACTATTTATGTTGGTTGCTCGATTATTACTTTTGCTTCTCTTGCCTTCGGTATATCCTTTAAGTGTTAAATTCTCCACGCCGTCTTTCCTCGCAGAAATTAAATTTTCTTTTTCTGATTCTAAGTAAAAATCTCCTTTTAGTTTCAGTTTATCATAAATTATCCCCCATTACTCCTCTGCTTAATCCATTTTGTAATCTCAGCATCATTCTGTAGAATCATGATCTCTGTCGTTTAATACCTATTCTTCATCCGTGATGACATTTTTCAGCATCCAGTGTCATATTAGAGGATAGGTATGACACAGCAGTTTATCACACTTTTCTTTACTTCTAACGAATTTTTCCTATCTCTTATTAATTTCCTTAGCTTCTGGAAGGCATATTTATTCATTCTTACGCGCCTTTGGATTTAAGCGACACCTATTCTGTCGTTTCTTTCTGCACTACCCCGATACTTAAATTTTCTGTATTTAACTGATTCTGACGTCACCAACTCGTAACTCTCAATTTGATCTGTCTCTTTCTCTCCCTCTCCCTCTCCCTCTCTCTCTCTTTCTCCCCCCTCTCTCTCTCTCTCTCTATCTTTCGTTCTCTCATGCTGACGACTATACATTCTCTCTTCTTACAGTTAACGACCTGAATTTTCAGCGATTACAGCAACATAGCTTTTCATGGCGGGGTGGGGGGGGGTGTTAATTGAAGGAAAAGCTCTCATCGAAATTTATCGATATTTTGAATATAACTTTACTGCGAGGCAACGAAAGTTTAAATATAATTTTAGGTTCAACAGTAATGTTCACTCTTGTTGCGCACGATGTGAGAATGACTAGAAAGAAAAAACAAAACAAAACCAAAAAAAAAGTTGACACGTGACCCACACTTCTAAATAAACACGCTGAAAGCTAAAAACAAGTTAAACTATTCAACTTGCTCTTTAAGTGGAAGGCTGCCACACGACTTTTTAAAAACTGAATAAAATAAATAAATAAATAAATAAATAATAATAATAATAATAATAATAATAATAATAATAATAATTTATAATTGCTGCACAAGACCAATGCTTGTTAACTAGGAATTATCAAGCACATATACTAAAATACTGTGTTAGCCCAAGATGCAGATTCTGTGACAAATATCCAGAAACCATTGATCATCTTATATCAGGTTGCACGATATTGGCATCCACTGAATATAAAAACCGGCATGACAGAGTGGGCAAATATCTGCACTGGAAAATTTGCAACTCCTATGGGAAGGAAACTGGAAGAAATTGGTACGAACACCACCCTGACCCGGTTACGGAGATAGGACCTGTTACAATTCTATGGGACTACACAATATACACTGACAGAACAATCAAAGCCAACCGCCCAGACATTGTTATTAAAGACCACAAACAAAATAAGTGCCTCCTTATTGATATGGCAGTCCCTGCAGACTGCAATGTGTCTTTGAAGATATTCGAAAAACTGTCAAAATACAAGGACCTTGAAATCGAAATCTCAAAAATGTGGCACATGGGAACATCAACAATTCCTGTTGTAGTTGGAGCCCTTGGACTGGTTGGAAAAGATTCCAGTAGGCTGATTGAAGGGATACCTGGAAGTCCATGCCTCAAAGAGATACAAAAAATTGTTCTGACAAGTACAGCCCACACTTTACGAAGGGCTTTATCTATGTAATTTTTTTTTTTTTTTTTTTTTTCCAGTGGAAAGTGTCATGATGCCATTTCTAACCTTAGGTCCCTGGGCGGGACCCGGAAAGAAATGTGTAAACGCCAGATATCAAAGGGAATAATAATAATAATAATAATAATAATAATGTTTTATCCTTGCTGCACAGGACCAATGCTTGTTAACTAGAGATTTTCAAGCACACTTACTAAAATATTGTGTTAGCCCAAAATGCAGATTCTGTGATAAATATCCAGAAACAATCGATCATTTTGTATCAGGTTGCACGGTATTGGCACCCACTGAATATAAAACCCGGCATGACAGAGTGGTCCAATATCTGCACTGGAAAATCTGCAACTTCTACAGGAAGGAAACTGAAAATAATTGGTATGAACACCACCCAGACCCTGTTACGGCGATAGGACCTGTTACAATTTTATGGCACTATACAATAGTCACAGACAGAACAATCAAAGCTCACCGCCCAGACATTGTTATCAGAGACCGCAAACACAAAAAGTGCCTCCTTATTGATATGGCAGTCACTGCAGACTGCAATGAATCTTTGAAGATCTTCAAAAAGCTATCAAAATACAAGGAAATCGAAATCTCAAAAATGTGGCACATGGGAACATCTACAATGGCAGTTGTAGTTGGATCCCCTCGGATTGGTTGGAAAAAATCCAGTAGACTCATTTAAGGAATTCCTGGAAACCCATGCCTTAAAGAAATAAAGAAAGTTTGTTCTCATGTACATCCCACACATTACGAAAGGTTTTATCTATGTAAAATATGTGTGTGTGTGTGCGTGTGTGTGTGTGTGTGTGTGTGTGTGTGTTTTCTTTCTAGGTCAGTGGAAAATGTCATGATGTAATTTCAATCATTAGGTCTCTGGGCGGGACCTGTAAAGAAATGTGTACACATCAGAAATGAAAGGAAACATAATAATAATAATAATAATAATAATAATAATAATAATAATAATAATAATAATAATCAAAAGAAACATTAAAGAAAGGGAGAATTATAGAAATACTCTCAATAGTTTTAGACTTTGTCACAGTGATTAGGGAACTGGAACAAGATGAAGCTTATAAGTACCTAGGAATTAGCGAAGGAGATTTTATACAACATACCCAAATGAAGGAGAAGGTAAAAAAAGGAGTACTACAGGCGTGTACGTCTGGCTACTAAATCCCAGGCTGAACTCAAAAAGCAGAATATCAGCCATAAACACCTTGGCTGTTTCTATGGAGAAATACAGCTTCAATGTCCTTAATTCGACCATAGCTGACATTAAGCGAATTGATGCCAAAACGAGAAAGCGTTTCACTTGCTACCGCATGCATCATCCCAAAGTTGACGTTGATCGTCTGTATGCCCAGATCCGAAGGAAGCAGGCGATTAGTTCAACTAGAACTGTCTTACAAAACTACAACAATCGGCCTTCAAAGATTCATGGTAACTACAGAAGACTGGATGCTATGTGTCAAAGAACACGAAAGTAGTAAGCATCTTTGTTCCGTAATAAAAGAAAACAAGTTCAAAATGGAGTTTCAAATCGATGCAAAAATTCAAGTAAAGCACAGTACACCAATTGAATCTGCAAAATACATAAAAAAGAAAGCTAAGACAGATACAACCGATAAGCTACAGAAACAATGGCAAGATAAACCGCTTCATGGCCAATACTCTGCCTGTACCAAACAAGCTGAGGTAGACAAAAACCGTACCCATCAGTGGCTACGTAGTGCAGGGTTGAAAGCTGAAACTGAAGGTTTCATCCTTGCTGCATAGGACCAACGCTTGTTAACTAGGAATTATCAAACACATATACTAAAATATTGTGTTAGCCCAAAATGCAGATTCTGTGATAAATACCCAGAAACAATTGATCATCTTGTATCAGGTTGCACGATATTGGCACCCACTGAGTATATAACCCGGTATGACAGAGTGGGCCAATATCTGCACTGGAAAATATGCAACTTCTACGGAAAGAAACTGGTATGAACACCACCCAGACCCGGTTACGGAGTAGGATCTGTTACAATTCCGAGACCCGGAAAGATGTGTGTACACACTAGAAATCAAAGGAAATAATAATAATAATAATAATAATCATAATAATAATAATAATAATAATAATAATAATAATAATAATAATAATAATATGCCATCTTTAGTGATAAGCGCTTGGAGAGCAATCACCCTGATATCCCATTTGAGCGAAGAGGAGACACAAATATATCCTGAAAAATATTGCGGTAAAACGAACTTCGTAAATGCGGTGAAGGCGAAAATAAACAAAAAAGGTACCAAGAACTGGCAGAACAAATCAGAAAAATATGGCCATGGTAATCTTAATATTAGCCGTTCCGCTACGAAGAAACATTAAGAAGCATTAATTGACTGAGAAGCAAGTATTCCTCTCGGTTGAAGTTTATAAAATCTCTCTCTCTTTCTCTTAAAACATTTTATCGGGAAAATAAGGTTCTCAAGGGCAGTAACTTTTATCGTTCTTTCCAATACTCAAAAGGGGATTTAGTTCCTAAACTTTTAGATGACATTGTGGGCTGTATATAATATTATATAACATCACATTTATCTAGCAGGAGATATACGCCAAACTCAAAATAATTCATCGGTTTTGAATGTCGTCCAACTTCTTTGTTTTATGCTAATGACCGAAACCTTTCGAAAGCACGAATACTTGAAAAAAATGAACAGGAACGGAGGACAGTTCCTTTACAGCAAGATAGGGAATTTAATCCGCCCAGAAGAAAATCTTAATAAAAAATACCCTAGAAAGAATTTTGTTTGTAAGATCATTTCCTATTAGATACAGGAAAACGGCTCGCGCAAACACACACAGACACACACATATATATGTATCCACATATACATACATACATCTAGGTATATATATATATATATATATATATATATATATATATATATATATATATATATATATATATATATATATATATATATATATAATACCTATATTATATATATGCACAATTATATATATACATGTATATGTATATATATATTAATGATGATAATAATAATAATATATAATGTACTAAAAAATTAAGATTTATATATATTATATATATACAAGGTAATGCAAATATATAATAATTATATATATATGTATGTGTGTGTGTGTGTGTGTGTGTGTGAGGTCTGTTCTAGATATTAATTATTTTTCTCCAGCAAGTACACGGAGGACATATTTTCGATTAAATTTCTCGGACATTCAGGCCGGTAAATGTTGTTAATACTGTTTATTATAAAACAGAGCATTTACTTAAATATTTGTATCTATAAAGATAACGTATAAACAATAAATATATTAAAATATACATATATACATACATACATACATACATACATACACACAGACATACAGACACACACACACACACACACACACACACATATATATATATATACATAGGTTACACTTGCTTTCTGAGCACACCCGTCTGCTAGGGCGGTTAGTCAATCCCTTCTGTAGGCACCAACTCTGGCCCATTTTGTGCTTGTTGACCATCCATTGAAAGGGAGCCACGGAGATCGCCTTTTGCTTCTGCTGCAAATATGCTGTGCAGACCTTAGTTACAGTTCCTGGGAGAGAGCGTATAATCTGTCCTGATAAGAAGTTCGAAAAACGCCAGTATGCTCAGGCCCTCGGTCCTGATGACTTGCGACTTCGTGTTAGCTCAACCCTCGACGGCTTGCGAAATGAATCAATCAACCTAATTTTGTGGTGAGATTCGAACCCTGGCCTTATTGATAAGAAGAACGCTCCATGATTTTTTTTCAGCCTACTTGTAGAGCAGAAAATTTATAAGCCGATTATAAAAACAACAACAACAAAAGGAAACGGCTCTTAAAACGTAAAATATACTTTTTCATCTGATCAAATAGGATTAGATGTCAATGTATTGATATGCCTTTGTGAGCTCGTGTTTGACATATTGATAAAAGATTGATCACTATGCAAAAACAGATATGTTTGCATTGACAGAGATCGATAGGCGAACATGTAGCTACAAATTATTGAACATTGCTAGAGAGAGAGAGAGAGAGGAAGAGCGAAGGCGGGAGAGAGGGGGAGAGAAGGAGGGTGAGAGGAAAATGCAAAAAGGAAAGTAAAAGAAAATAGAAAAAGAAGAGAGAAATGCCCAGAAAGAGATAGAGAAAACAGAGAGTAATGAATCGAAAAAAAGGGAAAGTATGATTTGGAATTTACATCGGACTGGATAACACAATAAGCGATATACAAA
>OZ038493.1:5949270-5951770 GCA_964036315.1 Acanthosepion esculentum
AAGAAGAAGAAGAAGAAGAAGAAGAAGAAGAAGAAGAAGAAGAAGAAGAAGAAGAAGAAGAAGAAGAAGAAGAAGAAGAAGAAGAAGAAGAAGAAGAGAAGAAGAAGAAGAAGAAGAAGAAGAAGAAGAAGAAGAAGAAGAAGAAGAAGAAGAAGAAGAAGAAGAAGAAGAAGAAGAAGAAGAAGAAGAAGAAGAAGAAGAAGAAGAAGAAGAAGAAGAAGAAGAAGAAGAAGAAGAAGAAGAAGAAGAAGAAGAAGAAGAAGAAGAAGAAGAAGAAGAAGAAGAAGAAGAAGAAGAAGAAGACGACGACGAAGAAGAAGAAGAAGAAGAAGAATATATATATATATGCAATCAGCAGGCCATATATATATATATATATGGCCTGCTGATTGCGTCTAGCATGAAACAGACTGTCGCCTCTAAGATAGAAAGAGAACGAATCAAAATGAAGTCGGCTAAATAAAAAAATAAAAAAATTAAAATTCCCAGGATCCCTCGTTCGTGCGCATGCGTAGTCGACCAACATAACAAAATTAGTTCCGATGAAGTCCTATTAGGGCGAAAGAAAACTTTTCCATTTTGTTACATATATATATATATATATATATATATATATATATATATATATATATATATATGAAGAAATATAGTCTTAAGGTGTGCTATATTTATGGGATAAAGTGCTCAATATCAGAGACAGAGCGTGTGTAAAAATAAAAGAGAACATTGAAGTCAATACTTAGAGGCGACAGGCTGTTTCATGCTAGACGCAATCGGCAGGCCAATATATATATATATATATATATATATATATATATATATATATATATATATATATATATATATATATATATATATGCACAATATTTCTGAAGAGAATACATTTCCCTTGATGTGATAAAGTCCAGCAGAGAAGGAAACGCGTCGGTAACGAAAAGATTTTTACCTTTGTTTTAGTTTCTATTTCCATTTTTCAGATATTGTCTTAACCCTTTCACTCCAAGCAAGGCAATAAAGCCACTAAGACGCATTATGTTAGAGAATATGATAAAAACACTATTAACGAAAGAGAACAATAAATGAAACAAGTTAGGGAGACATTAGATAAAGATTGGCTTTGCATTTAAAGTTTTAAAGATCAAAGTTGACTGCAAAGCAAGAAGCCAGAAGAGAGTTCCAGAAGCAGAAAATTCGATAGAAGAAACTGTTCGCATAGAACTTACGGTTAAATCTAGTCATTTTAACTGTAAAATGATGACACGCACTCCTACACATAAATTGTCGTCTAAATATTCATATATATATATATATATATATATATATATATATATATATACGCATCCACATATGTCCACACACGCGCGCGCGCGCGCGCGCGCGCGCACACACACACACACACAAACACACACACACACACACGCAAAAAGGATGCGATGGGTAAATTGTCGTCTAAATTACGCAAAAATGAAAATAATTGACATTTGATTGTAACACATATATTTACCAAAATTACACAAAAATATCTTGAAATACTAAGGAATTAATTTATTCAATAAAATCTCCATTGGCTTCAACCACGCCCTCCAGACGGCTTCGGAATCTCCTGCAACTCTTCTGGACGGTCTCCCTGTTTAAGTTGGTGAATGTTGCCATAATCCTTGCCTTCAGTTCTCTTTTTGTTTTTCAAAGAGTTTTGTTTGTCTCTTGCTCAACTGCGCCGTCACATATAATAATCAAGGAAGTCACCGTCTGGGGAGTTAGGTAGCCAGATATAAGTGTTGATTTGGTCGCAGAAATTATCTGAGAGCCATGAATTGTTTCTCTTTTATTGTCACTCTCTTGACCCAGGCAGCAATACCTCCGCAAGGCCCTTCATGTGGGTCTCCGTGTTGAGTCTGAGGCCCCGTGCGAAGCTGAATGGAGGCATAACATCGCCATCGCTAGTGATCACTCCAAACACTATGATGTTGACTGGATATGTCATCCAATTCTTTCCGAATACTTTGTACTGTCCTCAGATTGACACACAAACACTCTGAAACGTTCGTATAGGCGTTTCTGGTGCGAATGCCAAGCAGTACAGCATGTCGATCCCAAATTTCTGGCAGAGGGAATGGCGTCATGGTGCTCAATAAAGGGTACCCAATTGACCCAACTCTGCAGTCGATAAAATCAAACAACGCGCCTGCGCGAAATTTAAAATACAAAATAGCGACATTTTACCCATCTCACCCGATACATGCATATATATATATATATATATATATATATATATATATTTATATATAAACACATACAGGTTATTAAAAAAAATGGAACCATTTCATGATGCTATCAGATCTCAACCATTGTAATGGAGTGCGTCAATGACCATTTGAAAGAGGAGATGTTTTACATTTTGAATGGCTGCCAAAGGGGCGCTGTATTCGGGTGACATCTCTGGCAACGTTCAATTGTTTGTTTACCCTCCGGAATGGCGGGTCCTCAGTAAAAGCCCTTC
>OZ038493.1:5956770-5961770 GCA_964036315.1 Acanthosepion esculentum
AAAGGTGTTCTCTAAAGTATTTTTCTATGGTAATTAGTCGGGCTGAGAATTTTTCGGTATCTCTTTCATACATATATTCTAACGCGCCTATTTATCGGACAGTTTGCTGGGCATCCTGTTTTTTTGTTTTTGTTTTTGTTTTGCGGAAGGAATAACAGAAGATTTCAGTGTGTAAAAAAGAACAAATCACATTCGACATCAACGCGGAAATTCAGTGTACCCCTACCTTCTCCTCAGTCAGTCATGATCTATATATCGATCCTATTGAGCGATTAATGGATTGTTCCCTATCAGCTTACGTTTCGCTGTCTCATCCATCGAGACACCACGGTCCAATTGTTCTCCTTTGATTATCACAACAGCAAACAAACAAACGCATTCACTGCATCCAACGGCCATGTTTTCTGACTCACTCGATAACAATAATTCGTTTGATTACTGCGCTTCCGAGAAAAGAGTCCCCAGTCTGCTTGCTACCGAAGCGAAGGAAATATATCCTAAAACTGTACGATCATAAAATAAAACAGAAGCGTCTGTCGTTTCTCGGCTTTAACCGTGTATAGAAGTTGCACTAATCTTTGAAAAAGTTTATAGCAAATTAGATTTACAACTGAGATTTAGCTTCCTGACAAACAAACATATAAAAGTGCGCCAGGAATCTGACAGATGGGAACACGGTATTTTCTTTCTCATTCATTACTCTGATTTAATCAAATAAATCGTACGATAATCAGACGTAAAGTGCAAATTTAATCTCTTAAGCACGAATCAGAATGGCCAACTTCTCCTGATGGAATCGCCGTTACCTCTTATTTCATTCACTAGAATACGTTGTTGTAATTTTGAAAATGTAGAAGCATAAACAGAAACGCCAATTGGATTTGAAATCTAGTAACAAACACAACAGTTCACATTAAATTAATACATATCTCTATTGATAGATGTCACTGGTATAACTTAATAATCTGTTTACTACAAAGCGTTTGTGCAATTTACAAATAGGCACAATCGAAACAGTGCGTAATTCTTTTTTATACATCCGGTTCACACTCCTACTCGATATTTTGAAGAGTGGGTAGGAGTTTATCACTTGTTTCCTGTTTAGGATCGGGTTTCCGGTTCATTCTAAAGTCTACTTCCACTCTATACTTTGGAAGTAAATGCCTAAAATCTGAAATCTTTTTTATTTATTTTTTATTTATTTATGTCCTGATAGGAAGAGAAAGGTTCCTCTATCTTCTGATTCCTCCTACTCCCCACTTTGTTGAACGGAAGTATAGTTTTATCATTTGTTTTCTGTTTAGGATTGAGTTTCCGGTTCCTTAAAATTTCTCATTTTCTTTTACTCCCAGCAACCTTTTGCGTCTTAGTGGCATTATCGCCATGCTTGGGGTAAATTGATTAATATATATATATATATATATATATATATATATATATTTATTTATTTATGTATATAGATATATATATATATATAAATGTGTGTGTGTGTGTGTGTGTGTGTGTGTGTGTGTGTGTGTGTGTGTGTGTGTGTGTGTGTGTGTGAAGCCAAAACGTTGAGATACGGCCTCTCTTTCTTTCTCGCTTACTTCAAGAAATGATGCTGTCTTCCTTAAATTAAATAAAGCGAAGAACGGAGCGGTAAGAACATTGTGCGTCATTCATTCATTCTATAAAGCAGCGCTGGGGCCTGAGGAATTACCGATAGACTGCGAGAAGCCACAAATGACACGCAACGCAACAGAACTTGCTAACATATGGGTCGACTACGAGGCCTGCATTTTATAAAATTTATAGTCTGTGAAAACCAAACAAAGTATCTTAGCTATTGCCCCATGTACTTTTATACTAAGCTTAATATAGTCTGCCACAAGGTTCATCTTTCAAACTCACTACAGTAGCAAATGGGACAGGACTAGCTCGTTAATATCTCAGGCATCCGCTGCCATTATTATTATAATTTAATTTATTTTTATCAGTTCTTGTAAATCTCTGATACTCAGTGTGGGTGGTAACGTCGTCTAGGGGCGGGGCGATATAAACTCTCAAGGGGTCAGTAATGTTCAGAGGAGATAAAGAGACCCTTTTGAACAGGTAAAATTATGTAAAACTTTAAGCACTAATTGCAACAAGGTAGAGGATTTTATTTGGTTTCTCGGAAAATAATGTCCGATTTTAAAGTAAAGCTTTTAATTGTATTCTAATATACATGGTGTGGCTACAGTCTGAACACATAGGCAAAGATGTATATTGTCAAGAAATTAAATATTTAGCAACATTTCATTGAATTGGAATATTTACAAATAACATATTCTATATGATTTCCATCATTTGTGATGCAAAGGTTGACGCACTTTGCAAGATTCAGGTGAACTCGATGCAATTGGTGTCAATTTTAGCACATTCACTCTTTATGCGTTTAATCAAATGCGTTGCATCGCTGATTTTCATTGAGTACACCTTCCACTTTAGTATACCCCCCAAAAAGAGGTCAATTCTTTCATCTTTCGACATAACATGTTTAATCTGTGGAGGTAAAAAAATATATATTTCCTATATGTCCAAACTTTAGGGACACCTTGCATTTTAGTTCAGTCAGTTATGCGACATACGTGATACACGGTTAGGCGATCATGTATCTTTCGATACATGACTGACGAGGCAGATATTTTTTCCCCGCAGTAGGTTGCCATTACTTACTGCGGTAGACCAGTTGCCATTCAAAGCGATAGAATCCGGTCTATTCTACTATTTACCCATAGCTGGGGAGAGAAGAAGAGGATTCATACCTTTCCCAAGGGTGTTAGTACGTAAGTGAATGTAATGGATTCGACTGGAATTCGAACTCGGCTCTCAGATTCCTCAAACCGAGCCACTACCCATTAATCTACAGTACCTAATATAATATTTACATAAAAGTAAATTAGTCATTCTTAATTATTAATATGTCATTTTTAATAATTTTATATGAATCTCTTTTAGAATTGAATTTAAAACATTACATATCGCTCATCTTGAACATTACAAAAAAGAAGAGACTCATATACACTTCTTTTGCATGAGTCCAAGTTTGGTCATAAATCTTCTCACATTGCTGGCCAAATTAAGAGAGAATTGTGGGTGATAGATCCGCTTGTGTTCGGGAATATATCGCACTGGTATCTGCAGTCCACAGTAACAATTACTTTGTCTTACAGCTGAGAATGTCTGCTATCAAATTCAGGAAGATATATATATATATATATATATATATATATATATATATATATATATATATATATATATATATATATATATAAATATATATATATATATATATATATATATATATATATATATATATATATATATATATATAGGGGGGAACCAAAATTTACCGCAATTGTGTTAAAATTCATCTTCATCCCTGCCGTGAGCCGACGGCTTAGTGGTAGAAGTTCCGACTGATGCCAATTCAGTCGGGTTTCGATCCTAGCTAGAGTAAACCGGGCGTCTAGCCACACTGATGAGCTGCGAAACAGCATGTCTGTGGATGATATATATATATATATATATATATATATATATATATATATATATATATATATATATATATATATATATATACGAGGATTGACCCGGAATTGTGTCAAATAATTTTATTCCTTTATTCTTGCATGTTTATATTTTTATCACCTTCAAAATATTCTCCATTTGAAGCAATGCACCGGTCCATACGTGTTTTCCACTGTTCAAAACTTTTGTGAAGTTATGTTTTTTAATGACTCCGTCGTTTTCTTCTTAACCTCTTCCGCATCTGCAAAACGTTTTCCTTTGAGGTCTTTCTTCATTCGGGGGAACAAAAAAAATAGTTGCAAGGGGGGTGAATAGGGAGGCTGGAGAAGTAGGGTCATGTCATTCTTGGTCAGAAACTGGCGCATTGTCGTGATGCAACCACCACCCTCCACTTTGCCACATTTAAGGGCGTTTTCGTCTCAGCTTGTCTCGCAAACGCTTCAGTACTTCCAAGTAAAAAGCCTGGTTAACTGTTTGACCAGGAGGAACCAATTCTTTGTGGAGAATTCCTTTCACATCAAAGAATCAAATCAGCATCGTCTTGACTTGGACTTCACTTGACGCGCTTCTTGGGGTCGTGGTGACTTTGTATGCTTCCACTGATTTGATTGCTGCTTCGTTTCCGGGTCGTAGCCATAGCATCAGCTTTCGTCACCAGTGATGACCTTCGAAAAAAGGTCTGGATCAACTTCCAACTATTCTTTCAGTTTATGACAGGCATCCTTTCAGCCATGGTAAAAATAAATGAAAATGCATGAAGCACTTCAAAACAAATGTGAACCACGGAACTGTACGTCTTCCCACGATAACACAAATTAGCAGACTGATGCCTGAGGATTGCCTCAAGTGTCATCTAGCAGTGGAAGCCTGAACTACTACTATGGGCTTGTCACACAGAAAACTATTCCGGTTACTTTTGTGTCCCCCCTCGTATGTATATATATATATATATATATATATATATATATATATATATATATATATATATATATATATATATATATATATATATATATGTATGTAAACTATAATGTAAGATGAAGATGCCATACCACAAAATGGAAATTTTGGAATTTATATCTGCCATTTTGACTAATGAGCTTATTTCCACGATTTCGGATATTTATTAGAAATGCAAATATTTAATCGTGTGAGCTTGTCTTCTGTGCCACTTACGGTATTCCGTCGTAGGTTGTATCTTTCCATGTATATTATATTTGTTTGTATCCTGTAACTGTAAATATTGGTTAACGCGCTTCAGGGCAGTAAGCTATAATAGTTTGCTTCATTTACTGATTTCGCATAAGATCTAATACTGATTTTATCTAACCTAATCTGCATTTATAGCTCAGATCATCTCAGCGCTTGTTGACTGCATATATATTTACGTACCTATTGCATTTGAAAAAGGGTAAAAGCTTGAATGCTAATTGAGTTTATTGAAG
>OZ038493.1:5966770-5994270 GCA_964036315.1 Acanthosepion esculentum
CTATCTATCTATCTATATATATATATATATATATATATATATGAAATATTTCTCAGAGTTAATCTGTAGAAAAAGACAATATTTATAAATGTAAATGACAATAGGAAAACTGTAATAGTTGCCGACGCGTTTCGTCCACATTGGACCAAACGCGACGGGAACTGTTACAGTTTTCCGATTGTCATTTATATATATATATATATATATATATATATATATATATAAATATATATATATATATATATATGTACATGGTTCATTCATACAAAAAGCTGATAGTGAAGTTAATGATATCAATTTACATCTTCGCAAATAAATTTATTAAGTTACATTAACCCTCGAACCTGTAGATGAATGCTATGATCCCTGTTTTTAATAAATTCCAGTTGCATAAAGTCTTTTTACACAAGTACTTTCGTCTATTAATACAGACATCATCAGATATGGAAATTGATATGTTTTTTACATCCAGGTAATAACGGAACAATGAAAGATTAGATTTGATTCGAAATATGTTTTTTTGGAAATGTGTTATAGTTAACGGTAAGAAATACATGGGACCGGAGCGTATTGCTCCGAACTGACGACCAGGCGAGGGACATCCCTAACTGAGGCCCCAAGTATTGTTTTTTGAGCCTCAATATCTTCTCGCTATTTGCTTTTTTTTAACCAAAATTTATATACATATTACAAAATGAAAGGCGTCACAACTGACTAATGGAGGTGAGAGAGTAACTGAAGCCGAGATGCCAGGCCAGTACTAATAATATAACTGTTCCAGAATGCATGGGTCAGCAAAAATGGCAACGCTACGGTAAGGGTCAGAACTTTCACAATCAATGATATCTGCAGAAGAGCAGTTTGGACGCCTTTCTCTCCCCAGATTTCTTTGGCTTGATCTGTCTTCAGCAGAGCGAAACAGACCACACCCTGGTTATGTGCAAATGGCATTAGGTATTTCTGTCATCCTCTCCATTCGGCTTTTTCAAAGAAAGAATGTCTGCTATGTCTCTCCCTCTGCCAAATTTAAGCTACAAAAAGAAACCTGAAGAAATGTATCTGTCTTTCATTCATTCTGATATGCAGCGTTGGGTCCCCTACTGAGGAACTGCCGGTAGACCACGAGAATAAATTCATGACACGCAATACAATATTGCTATCAGTTCCGAGAGCCGGCATTTTATTTATTGCAGAATGTAATGGAACATTGTATTACATAAAAATATTCTTTAGCTTAAAGTTTCTTGATTGTGACCTGTACTGCTTAAGGACGTCTTTTTAAAATCTTAACACCTCTTAAGTGATCTTCACTATCAACTCTATTCGATCAATACAGACCAACAAATGTTATCTAAGATACAGTGCTGTTCAATAAAAGTGACTCACCTGATCTTTTTTACTAAAAATATTTTTTGGGGTTAAAATAATTTTTAATCTTACTAATATAATGTCCCCTTCCCGACCACCTAGGAAAAAAAGTTTATTCACCCTAAGGTATTCTATTGATAATTATAAATTTGGATATAAATGATATTCAGGAAAAACTCTGTGCAATTAAAATGGTAAATTCAAAGAGCTTTTGACAAAATATTGAAAACTGTTTTACAATACACTCAGAAAAATATTCTAGAGAATTTTAGAACAGCTTAAATTAAATCTAGAGTATTCCAGAACATTCCAGAAAACCTCATACAGTATAAACAGCTTGAAATGGCCACTCAAGTCACTAACCAGATGAAAGGGTACAAACACGCATCAGAACCACTGAAGGCATCTAATATTCCCCTCTCACAAGGAGGCAAGTCTACGAGAGAAATTGCAGAAATTGTTATAGCCTCGCAATCAACTGTCTCTCGAGTGCTTATGGCACATAATGATGCCACTCCTGCTCCAAGGAAGGAAACAAGGGGATGAAAGAAAAATATTGATGATAGAACTGGCAGGTTAATCAAGAGAGAAGTTGCGAAGAATAGGACTATAACTAGCCAAGAAATTGCAGTCAGCCTAAGCGAACAGCAAGGTGTTAGTTTGCCTCTTCAACAGTCCGTCGGTGGCTGTTAGAACAAGGCTACAAATCTTGTACAGGAAGGTTTAAGCCGCTAATAAGTAAAGCCAACAAAGCCAAGAGACTTGAATGGGAAAACTATTACAAAAAATTCACCGTAGAAGACTGGAAGAATGTTCTCTTCTCCGATGAAACGAAAGTTGAGCTAAATTCAAAAGAAAAGGTGAGTCACTTTTCTCGAACAGCACTGTATATTGGCTGTATATTCCCTTTTTGTTTAGCCATTAGATTTCTTCAATATAATTCTACATTTAAACGTACTGAATTTTCAGAATGACACATTTCCCGTGTAATGTTTACTTAAAAATGTCATAATTGGATTGGTTTCATTCGGAAACGTAACACCGTGAAACTTTTTCATTCACTTTACATTCGCAGTAGTAACGTCTTCAAATAATATATTGCTGGCCAATGAACTCTTTAAAGATTGAATTGACTAAACTAGATAGATAGATAGATAGATAGATAGATAGATAGATAGATAGATAGATAGATAATATGAGCATTCATAGATAGATAGATATAACAGACTGGGATAGATAGATAGATAGATAATATGAACATGCATAGATAGATAGGTATAATAGACTGGGATAGATAGATAGATAGATAGATAGATAGATAGATAGATAGATAGATAGATAGATAGATAAGAATATATGAAGATATATAGAATTATACGTAAATTGATTGAACGAAGATAGATTTAAAAGTAGACATATTGATAATAGTTGAATAGCCTGAAATAGATGGATAGATATATTGAACAGGCCGGTAAATGTAATAAATAGTGTTAAAAAAAAGAGAATTTACTTAAATAAATTGTATCTATTAAAAATAAAGGAAATATATTAAATAATTGTCGGACTTAATCCATTTCATAATATGTTGTCAATGTTTACGTTAAGGTACGTTTCGTGAGCTTATATGATCGTTCGGGAAGGATCTTCGAAAATGTGTTGTTTAAAAACTTGGCTTAGCAGACGCTTTTCTATAGCTGACTGGTATAGCTCGTCAGATCAAATGACGATTCTTGTTGGAGAATGCATATTTTCTACGAAATTTCTTGTATATTCAGGCTGCTAAATGTAATTAATGCTGTTTAATTAAAAAGAATGTATTTACTTAAATGTCTGATATATACATATATATATGTATATATATATATATATATATATATGTATATATATATATATATATATATATATATGTATATATATATATATATACACACACACAAAGAGAGAAAGAAAAATAGACAATATGGTGATTTTCTATGCGTTACTTCGATGTGGCACAAGGCTGAAAATATAGAGAACCCAGTAAAGATTGAATTCACTACTTAGTTTAATAGTTATAGGGAGACAAACATGCTCTCCATTACACCACATACAGGTGCCCAAACGATTTTCTAGGCGTAACTTAGATGCGTGTCTTATCAAGTGATGATGTTGAATGTAGATTCTACATTCAACATCATCACTTGATAAGACACCAGAAGTGTTGAAACAAAATGGCTATTTTTGTAGTGATTTTATAACATATTTATGTTATAATTTTTAAATAAATAATTATATATATATATACAAAGAGAGAGAGAGAGATTGATAGAGGGAGAAAGATAAAGCAAAATAGATCAGTGAGTGAGAGTGAGGATGAATGAGACAGAGACGGATAGGACAAAAGAGGTCATAGATAGATAGATAGATAGATAGATAGATAGATAGATAGATAGATAGATAGATAGATAGGGAACAGGCAGGGATAGATAGATAGATAGATAGATAGATAGATAGATAGATAGATAGATAGATAGATAGATAGATAGGTAGATATAGAGCGAGAGAGAGATAGAATGGGGATGAGTGAGGAGAGAAAAAAGACAGTGCAACAGAGACAGTGAGAGTTTTATAATGTCAATTGATTAGGCAAACTGATGCTACCTTAGGATGAATTTGAACATCAAATCAGTCGTGATAATCTACAAAACCATTTTACTTACGACTGAACGATGCCGGCGTCTTTCGCTTGCAATTGTTTATAGATGACAAAATTATGTGTTTGCAATGATATGGAAGTAATCTCCAAGAAGGTTCGATTCTGTCCGGAAATGTCACAATGCTTAACGTGATCTTTATAAGGAATCCCCCCCCTGTTATCAAATCCTTGAATCAATAATGCTACCGGTGTGCCCATAGCACAGCAATCTAAAAACTCTTGCAGATATGTAAAAAAGGGAAATGTATCTCTTCTCTTCTTTTTTCGTTTCTTCGTAGGTGTCACTGGGTGAAATTATAGATTATTTTGTAAACTGCAGGTGCTGAGATTGCATTTTATTTGAAGTCTTTTCCTATCTGTAATCGATGCAGAAATGATTGGCCTCATATTGAAATTGATAGGCAAATTACGTCAAAGAAGGTTTGAGAAAGGGAAGGGCAGGAGTGGAAAGTGTGTGTTATTCTTCTTCTACAGGGTTGAATTGAAAGGAACCAAAGTAAAAGATCAATGAACAGTTGCAAAACTTCGACAACGTGCAAGATGTGCATCATACGGCGGAGTTAGTGAGGCCAGTTTTTCAATGATGTAAACACAAGACGAACTTCTGAATAGGAACGCAAAATATGGCCGGCTGTTTTGATTTAGTTTAAAAAAAAAACATCAATAAAACGTGAAATGAATCGATACATGTTAATAGACAGATAAATATAACGAGATTGAAATAGGTAGATATTAACAGATTTAGATAGGTAGATAGAAAGATTTGTATAAGCGGACTAAGATAGATAGACTGGTAGGTAGGTAGGTAGGTAGGTAGGTAGATAGATAGATAGATAGATTGAATTAGGTAGATATTAACAGATTGAGAAATAGATAAAAACGTACAATATAAATAGACTGAGATAGGATTGACTGGTAGGAGGGAACAGATTCATATGTATATATATATATATATATATATATATATATATATATATATATATATATATATATATATATAGAGAGAGAGAGAGAGAGAGAGAGAGAGATAGATAGATAGATAGATAGATAGATAGATAGATAGATAGATAGATATAGATATAAATATAGATATATATCAAGATTGAAATAGATATTAACAGATTTAGTTTGGTAAATAAAAAGATAGGTATGAACGGACTGAGACAGATAGATATATAGATAGATAGAGATATTAAAATAGGTAAATATTAGTAGATTTAGAAATAGCCTGAGAGAGATAGCGAGATTGGTAGGAGTGAACAGCTTCATATAGACAGATAGTCTATATAGTTGAAATGATATATTTTAACTATTTGCATCGTTTGGACTACTTTCCTCATCTTCATTGTCATATTCACGACGATGTACACCCGTGGACTAAATAAAGGGATCAGTTTGATATTCGAACGTATATCACCTGAAAAATGTCGGAGGCCATGAGTAAATATGAGGAGAACAGTTCGAAATATTTAAATAAATAGTATATATATATGTATATATATATATATATAGACATATATATATATATATATATATATATATATATATATATATATATATATATATATATATATATATATATATATATAGACATATATATATATAGAGACATATATATATATATATATATATATATATATATATATATATATATATATAGGAGTGTCATTCAATAAATAATCTTTCGGTATAAGGACTTCTAATACAGATAAAAGCTTACTCTTTTTTATTTATTTTTTATTTTACTTCTTTTTCACATGGATTTGAATTTGTTTTCAGATTAAAAAAAAACTTTGAGAGTTTTGCCAATTAACAAAGATGGCCGACCAAGAAGCATGCTCCAGGATTGAACAGCGGTCAGTTATCAAGTTTTTGGTTGCTGAAGGGTGCAAACCAGTTGAAATTCATAGGAGAATGTCAACTGTGTATGGTGCCACATGTTTCAGCCAAAACAATGTCTACAAGTGGGCTAAATTGTTTAAAGAAGGACAGAGCAGTGTTGAGGATGAAGGCAGGCCTGGGAGGCCTACAGAAGTGAGGTCTCCTGAGGTGATCGAATCAGTCAATGACCTCATTCAGTCTGACAGAAGGGTGACAGTGGATGACATTGCAAGGACTTTGAGCTTATCTGTTGGGAAAACGCAGGGGTCATCAGTCAGAATGAGTCATCTTGCATCATGACAACGCAAAGCCTCACACAGCAGCCCAAACGGTGCAGACCATCAACAAGCTGGGCTGGGAACTGCTTCCTCATCCCCCTTACAGCCCAGACCTTGCCACTTCAGACTTTCACCTGTTTGGTCCCCTGAAAGCGTTCACGAGAGGCACGAAGTTTAAAAGTGACAATGAAGTCAAAAGTGTTATGAGCGACTGGCTGAGACATCAGTCCAAAGATTTTTACGCTGAGGGAATACGGAAGCTTGTGCACAGATGGGAAAAGTGTGTGACAGTGCTGGGAGACTACGTTGAAAATAAAAAAGTAAGGTTCTATCTGTATTAGACGTCCTTATACCGAAAAATTCACCATATTTATTGAATGACCCTCGTACATATATATATATATATATATATATATATATATATATATAGATAGATAGATAGATAGATAGATAGATAGATAGATAGAAATAGACTTAGATAGATAGATAGATAGATACATACATACAGTGATAGATGTAAAAACGTCTAGACATGACCACTGATAGATATGAAAGTCCGTCGATGGTTAAAGCCGAACATAGACAACAACGGACAGTCTAAATGCATTTTCGTACTCAGTTCAAGGATTAACGGTCAGTGATCGTCCGGATCAACGACCATACCCTCTTCCTGTTGAGCTTAACCTACATGTATTTGTTCTTTTGTTTTTTGGTTTAATTCTTCTTACGTCTCTTTGCACCAGTCAACAAATGCAAGCACTTGCATCTTTTGCACCTAAGAAGATTACAAATCTTTTTTCCCCGCCTAATCCGACCTCAACGCTGCCATGGGCGTTAGATATTGGAGAGATAATGCGAGTTCACTCACTCTCTCTTTATATCTATCTCTCACTCCTTCTTTTTTCTCTCTCACTCTCTCTCTCTCTTTCTCACTCACATACAGAAATATATATATATATATATATATATATAAATATATATATATATATATATATATATATATATATATATATATATATGAGAGTAAAGTTTGGATGAGAATATGACGGAAGGTTAAAATCAAATTTTGAAAACATCTATTTTGAGATGTTTCACCAACGTCTTTGCTTTATCATAAAAATAACTTTTTCAATAACTACATTTGCGAAACAAAAAAAAAATACATTAGACAAAAGAAAGATTTTTTAGGTTCCACATATATAACGATTTTTTCTCATGAATGTTGATTTAAAAAAATAAAATTTACTTTTCTAAAGAAGTCGATTCAAATGCGAAACATGTCAAAGTAGATGTTTTCCAGAATTTTTTATTTACCATATATATATATATATATATATATATATATATATATATATATATATATATATTATAAATTAACTGATTTAAAATATGTTTTTTTTCGCTACACAGTAATAACCATGTTTCAAAATGGAAGCTAAAAACTTCAAATTTTATTTTATAATTAAATTAAAAGCATTAGTCCCATTTCATTTTCAAGCGAATAATGGAATAATTTCTTTTAAAATTTACTGAGTTTTAAATGCACATATATAATCGTAATTTCCTGTTTCCAATGATACAGAGAAATCCAACCATTCAGACAGGGGCCGTAGCATGTTCATTTTTATTAGCTATTGTTGTATCAATTATGAGTTACGTTCGAAAAAGAGGTTAAGTTTAGGGAGGGTAGGGGTGTATTTTTCAATGAATTCTAACATCCGTTAAATGCATGTTGTCTGGGTTTGTTTTATATTAACGGTAAAAAGTTTTTCTGCGCTTTTTCTTACTCGTATACTTAATGATTCTTTTTAGAATACGGTTTGTTTAACTACAATTTTAAAATATTTTTACTTTTAATTACTAATAGAGTATATTTCTTTTTAAAACACGTAAATGTAATCGAATTACTTTAATTATTTAAAATTATTTTTTCATATTAAATATAATTATATATATGACCAGCTCCCATTTTTTAATTTTATTTTAAAATATTATTTAAAGAAAATTTTTGACAATGACGGCAAAAAATAGCTATTTAATTTCTTTGATTCAGTAAATTTTTATTTTTTATAAACTTAGTAATATGTAGTTTCTCATGAAACGACATGCATTTAACGGAATTCAAAATTTTAGGATTTCGGGACCGGATTCGCCCTATTATTTTCTTAATTTGGTCATGGATTAAGCCTGACTCCAAAATGATATAATATGTTGGACTACTTCCTATAGGAGTAAAGTTGAAAACAGGGACAATTTCATATTGAAATACTGTAATTTGAGAACAGTCATTTTTTTTCATTTTAACATGAGCTATTGAAAGTTAGAGAGTTGTGTCCCTTTAATTGTTTTTATCATTAGAAACAAAGATGGCGGAATGCGAAAACAATCACAGTAATGAGAATTGGGAATCCAAAATTTCAGGGTTGCGTGTCTGGGTCTGGATCTGGCCCGGAATGTTTATAATTTGCTCACGGATTCAGCCTGATTCCAAAATGCTATGATATGTTGGGCTACGATCTCTTGGAGTAAAAATTGAAAAAGTGTGACACAGTGACACACTGACATTTGCATTTATTATATAGATATATAATTGGAGAGAAACGTTTCTTTCAAACACTTTTCTTTGAATATGACAGACAAGGAACATTTGATAATGTTTTTAATGAGCTATAGGTTAATTAATCCATACCAATTGAGAAAAGGTGGATTCATACCTTTCTGCAGAAGGGAAACATATAAGGAACCCAACAAGAATTGGAACTCGGCTCTTGGATGAATAATTCCACGCTATTATCCATTACATAACCAGCACATCCAAGATAACAACTCCTGGTATTCACAAGTAGACACACATCTGAGTACTGTCCAGGTTCGACGTTGCTTAACTTCAGTGATCTTACGGGAACCGGTGTTTCAAGGTGTTAGTAAATAGATGATATATTAGTTGTGTTCCCTTGTGAAATTTCCACGGATCCCATAAACATTTAACGTCGGTTGCAGTTAAAGACGATCGTATTCATGAAAGCAATGAATAAGAACTGCGGCTAGAAAGAAAAAAAAGAAAAAAAAAAGAAAAAAAAAGAAATTAAATAACTGTTTGTGTGGTTAAAATGGCGGCAAAAGATCCCCGAGGAAAGGCCAGATTAAACAGTAACTTGAAACGAATGCTGGAAACTACGCTTTCTATTATTATTTATAGCAACATTTACTATAAGTGCCAGAATTCGAAAGAAAGTTGGCGACGTTTAGCCTCCATCGGTAACAAAACATCATAGGAAAACAAAGAACTTAGCCGAGAATTACAAAGTACCAGTGATACAAAAAGTCATGACTGAAAATTGACAAAAATGTTTAAGAATTACGAAAATGCACGGTCGGCCAAAAGAGACTAATAATTAAAAAGTTGATAATAATTAACTATATATATATATATATATATATATATATATATATATATTAAAAAGAAGAGAGGTACCGCAAACTTTTTTGGTCGTAATGTGGGTTTTTTTAAAAAAATA
The DNA here is from genome assembly GCA_964036315.1 of Acanthosepion esculentum. Classification (NCBI taxonomy): domain Eukaryota; kingdom Metazoa; phylum Mollusca; class Cephalopoda; order Sepiida; family Sepiidae; genus Acanthosepion; species Acanthosepion esculentum. The sequence continues at coordinate 5,976,511 of OZ038493.1, forward strand.
TTATTCTTTATATTTCATAGTTTTACATATGTTTACATTTACTATGTAAAACTATGAAAAATAAAGAATAATATTTTTTTTAAAAAACCCACATTACAACCAAAAAAGTTTGCGGTACCTCTCTTCTTTTTAATATACACACTTTTCTCTCGTTGGAACCATTATAACCTCTTCATTTCATTTTAAATATATATATATATATATATATATATATATATATATATATATATATATATACTCTCCCGTCGGTTTTGACGTATGAGGATCTGACAGCTTGGTTGATTCTGGTATGAAATTTTGTGCAATAATCTTAAGTGGCATTTAAGAACCGCTAGTGATTTACAAAGGAGGCCACATATGGAGCAAGAGTGAGGATTGTGAGATTAGATCACTGTTAGATTGGCTGACCTTATATATATATATATATATATATATATATATATATATATATATATATATATATATATATATATACATACATATATATATATATATATATATATATATATATATATATATATATATATATATATATATATATATATTGGATGGCAACTCGTCTAGAAGAAGGACAACTCTGAATTCAAAACCTGCGTAGTGTTGTTTGGGGACCCTGTGGCATGTAGTGCACCAAATCTCTGTATTCGGTCCTTCAAAAAGTGTGGATGGTTCTGCACAAAACCTTCACCACTATAATCAAATCTCATGTGCTGGTGTCGGGTTGTCGGTTTCCTAGGAACTGATCTGCTTGACCCTCATACATAGAATTCGACGGGAAAGTATATATATAATAAAGAGTGTATATATATATGTCTTTGTTGAAACTTAGTTGAAGCTTTTTGTTAGGTTGCCATTTATTTTGCCTAGGAAATGGCATTGTCTGGTGTACAACATTGTAGCGATTTACATCCGCCCGGGCTTGGCGCCTGATTGCTGTCTTTGATCCTAAATCCATGGAACATAACCCATTTAGGAAAGGCCTCCTCTTAAACATTGCTTTTGTTTAAACTTTAACGTAGGTCATTTTGATTGATTGGTCTGAGTAAAGACCACAAACCCTATAACCACCGTTCTCTTTTTCTTTACCTTTTTCGTCTTTTCTCGTAAAAAGAGCTTTTGTATTTTACTTTAAAATTTCAAGAAATTGTTCATTCATCAGTCACTTACAATCGCCTGGTGAGATGCGTGGAATTGCATCGAAACACAACTTAGTTCTATTAAACAACATTTCTTTTAAAAAAAATATAGCCATGTTAGACAGATATTAGTTGATAACACTATAATACTCACACATACACCAAGTAAAAAGAACCTTCAGATATTGAAGGCCATCTACATTAAAACAAAACAATCCACACACTCAACAAAATTACTTTTCAAACTAGTCACATCACATTAAAATGCATCTAGACATATTTTTCTGTTGTTAATATTTTGGTCTCCCGTGTGATGTGATGTCATAGAACCGCATCATGAAATTATGACCTGCGTCTGCTATCCGCCGACCGTTATCGTCACATAGCTATCTTCTATGTCAACATAACAAAATATCATCTTCGATCGTGAATATGTTTGTTAAAATGTCCGTATAACCGCTCTGAAGATGGCTCATATGAGCCGAAAGGTTAGATCAAGGATCAACTTAATTACAATATGTCCGAATGCTGGACAATTTTTGTCTTTATTTTCACCCGCCCGAAATTAAAGCAAACATACGAACTTTAGAACGGCTCCTGATCAGATATAATAGGAATTCATTGTCTGTTATATTTAACAATATATGTTTAAATATATATTACAACTACTTTCAAACTTATAAAAAATACAACACAAAATAAAAATAATTCATAAGTGAATGACAGTAAGAAAACGTGTGTATATATTAACATATATAATCACTTAGATACACTGTCGATAAATTTCTGTGGTGTCGGAGGTACTATGGTAACCCTGTCATAATCAAGACCAAGAAAAATAATAGTATCGTGACAACAACAATAATAATAATAATAATAGAGGCGTGCGTTTGTATGAATATGTGCGTGTGTGTGCGAGCGAGTGTGTGTGTGTGTGTGCGTGTGTGTGTGTTTGTGTGCATAAATCTGAATGTGAGAGAGACGAACGTTAAAAATTACTACACCTTGTCTTTAGTTAATTTGTTAATAAGCAAATATGTCTGAAGAGAAAAGTGTTGGGTATGACGGTTCTGTGTAGCAACTTACGAAAAGCCATTTAGTGCTTGTCTCAGCACAAGTGTGAAATGTCGTCGTCGTTTTGGTAGACAAAATCTCTGTACAGTTTCCGTAAAGAGTGCCTCATCGGAAGACCTGACATATTCTCAACTCGATGTTTTGGCCGTGGAATTAGCATTCATTTCTGGATATAATCTAATTCTATTGGCATCTGTATATATTGTTCTATTGTCCCATTTGATGAGTGGTCATGAAAACCAACTCCGTTTATTTCTGCCAAAAAGAGGGATCATACCGAAGCTCTTTCAAACTGTCTTCTTTTGACATGTTTAACAAACGGGGTATTCTTAAGAGGATTGGATTTCTGTGATCAAGCAGAATAATAGTATGGCGACAACAACAACAACAACAACAATAATAATAATAATAATAATAATAATAATAATAAAATACTTAAAATACTTAAAAAAGAAAGCGAAGACAAATGCAACCGACCAGATACAGAAACAATGGCAAGATAAACCGCTTCATGGCCAATACTCTGCCCGTACCAAACAAACTGACGTAGACAAAGCGCGTACCCATCAGTGGCTGCATAGTGCAGGGTTGAAACCTGAAACTGAAGGTTTTATCTTTGCTGCAAAGGACCAATGCTTGTTAACTAGAAATTATTAAGCACATATACTAAAATACTGTGTTGGCACAAAATGCAGATTATGTGATAAATATCCAGAAACCATTGATCATCTTGTATCAGGTTGCACGATATTGGCACCAACTGAGTATAAAACCCGGCATGACAGAGTGGGCCAATATCTGCACTGGAAAATATGCAACTTCTACGGGAAGGAAACTGAAAGAAACTGATATGAACACCACCCAGACCCGGTTACGGAGATAGGATATGTTACAATTCTCTGGGACTACACAATACACACTGACAGAACAATCAAAGCCAACTGCCCAGACATTGTTATTAAAGACCACAAACAAAAAAAGTGCCTCTTTATTGATATGGCAGTCCCTGCAGACTGCAATGTATCTTTGAAGATATCCAAAAAGCTGTCAAAATACAAGTACCTTGAAATAGAAATCTTAAAAATGTAGCACATGGGAATATCAACAATCCCTGTTGTAGTTGGAGCCCTAGGATTGATTGGAACTGATTCTAGTAGACTAACTGAACGGATTCCTGGAAACCCATGCCTCAACGAGATACAAAAATTGTTCGGACAAGTACAGCCCACACTTTACGAAGGGTTTTATCTATGTATTTTTTTTTTTGCAGTGGAAAGTGTCATGATACCATTTCTAACCTTAGGTCCCTGGACGGGACCCGGAAAGAAATGTGTAAACTCCAGAAATCAAAGGAAATAAATAATAATAATAATAATAATAATAATAATAATAATAATAATAATAATAATAATAATATGGTTGCTTAGTATGGTCAATATTTAGCTAGAAGTATTGTTAACATTGGATACCAGAAGTTGTATAGACGGGAGAGAATATTCTCCTCTATAATTTCTGTGTTCCATGCAAATCGCCCAGACAAAATTCTGAAAAATCCTTTTGAAAAGACCTGTTTTCTGGGAAATGAGGTTAGTACAAAGATCTCGAGATAGAGATCACTTGTGGCATCTTAAGACAACAATATCTTTTGTTTTAAAGACTTTGCGAAGGAAATCAAGAGAAGCAAACAAATATCTGAAACGAATACCTGGTACACCTAAAATATGGGAATTGTAAAACAAAAAAATAATTATAGGTACTTTTCCTATCTCTTAAAGATTTCTCTGCATGCAGAACATAATTCAATTATCTCTCTCTGGTTTCGTAGCACCATCACTTTGTATATTCTGATACAAAAAAAATGGTTTTCTCTTGAAGTCCCTGGTTGACATAGAAACATAAGATATACAGATGACATTGTGATTATGGCCAACTCAGACAGATAATTAAAAGAAACCTTTGCCAAATTAATAAAAGAAAGAAAGAAAAAAAAGACTTAATATTCACTGTGAGAAGAACAGAATGATTATCAGAAAAAGACAGCTCATCATAGGAAAGTTGGTTCACTATGTTGTGCCAAGCTATTTATCTTGTCAGAATCCATTTTGCATATTTATAAATCTACCGTTTGTCCGTGCATTGAATACTTCTGTCACATCTGTTCTGATGCTCCATCTATATATCTCGAGATTCTTATAAAAATCCAAAGATGTGTCTGTAATGCCATCAATCCTGACCTGGCATCTCGACATCAGTCACTTTCGCACAAACGTCACGTGACTTCGCTCTTTCTTTTCTAGAATATTTTTTTCTGTCAGTTGTTCTGATGAGTTTTAATTCTTTGATTTCCTGCAACTAATTCTCACTATTTTATTGTTGAACTACCTATATGAAAAGTCTTGGATATGATAAACCAGATCCTGCAGTAAGGTCTCTGATCGCGAGATTGGAGGTTCTGAGTAGCGGGTACCACCGCTTAATTGCTGTTGTTCACAGGCGGCCCATCCTGGCCCGGAGTGGTAGCACCTGTTCAGGTGCCAGCCATGGGCAAATAGTGAAGCCCCAAACAAAAATAAAATACTACGAAAGTATAAAAAAGACATTTTCATATAAAAGAAATAACCAGCAATATATATTTATGGTGGAATGAGTAGCAATAAAGTTTACAATGTACTTACCAACAATACATTTGATCTGTAGTTGAAGCCAAAACATTGTGTTCAAAATATTTAGATTTTCGGTATTAAATAATAGAGGTCTTGATACGCCGATAAAAAATCAATCATCCTAGATCTAACCGAATGTTCTGTTCTAATAGTTTATATTCTCGCACTTCTGGCCTGTGGAACTTCCTTCTGATTTCTTGTTTCCCTGCTAAAGAAAATTTTCCAATATTTAAATGCAACTTCAATCGCTCTCTTGTGTTATCTTGATACTTACACTTTTATTTGTCGTTTCTACTCACTTCTCCTCAATAAATTCTTCTTTTTCTCTTTCACTCCCACTAACTACATACGTCTCAGTGGGTTTATCGCCTTGCTTTGATTAACAAAAATTAAGTAAATATCTGTCTATATTTCTGAGATGACGTATTATGTACATTAATTACATTATTCGGACAATTGTCCTCATCTTTGTCGCCATGTTTATCACAACGTTTCGGCCGTTGTACGCTCCGGCCTTCTTCAGGTGGTTGCAATGTCGAACTGAACCCTTTATTTCGCTCACTGGGGTAGACTGTTCTAGTTCCACGTGCCATGTTTAATGGATGTCAGTTATCAGTTATCTCCTGTTAATTTCCCTCTGAAAGTTCTCCACTGCCTTAGCCGGGTATTGAACTCACACTCTTTGGGTCCTGTCATTGGATCTAACCAACGCCTTTATCCACTGTGCCATGTGTCCTTGAGAAGTTTGCGGTGGACGAAGCTATTGACTCAATGTATTTAGTTGCGCGAAAGTTCAGCCTCACGATTATGCCATTATTCTTTCTTCAAGTTCAGTGTGATTTCCAATTTCGCTCTTCCTGATGTTGGAAGTCCTCAACTAATGTCCTTTCTATTACTTGGCATAATTCTTTGGGTTTTATTCTATACTGTCATTCCACAAGTCTCTGGTTTTCGTTCAGTCGCTCAAAGATTTTTTTTACCATCGGTATTAGAAAGGGGTTGTATACAACTGACAGTTTAGATATTTCTGAACAAGTTTGGCGCCATGCCGGGCATCCATATAAATGGCTTCATCTGTCACGAATCACTACCTCAAGCGTAGCCTATTCTATGTTCAATTTCTTTATTTGCTTATTTCACTGATCTGTAGTCTAGAATTGGAATCATTTGATCGCTAGCGAATTTTCTTTTGTGCAGTGTCATTTCCGGACGTAGACATTTATAGCCCTCCACATCTTCCTATCCCTTGTTGCTCTCAATAAGTTCCTGTCTTTTTGTTATTTCTCCCAAACCCCGTTCCGCCACCCATTTGCTCAAGCCCATCAAATAAGTTACGCACTGCTATCCTCTGTGCAACTTTCCCTCGATCTGTCCTGAGCGTATTAGATTTTTCAAGCCCTCCATCCTCATTACGTTCCCCAGATATTTCAGCCGCCTCTTCCTGGTGTTATGTATAAGTTTCATTTTTGTTTCCATTTTCTCCAAAACCTCGTTGTTGCTCACATCCTCAGCATCCTCATCATGTAGAATTAAATTTCTGTTGCTTCGCATCTCTTCTTAGTCTTCGAGGAGATTGTCCAGTATTCACTGCCATACAGGACGACAGACATCACGTAACAGTTCAGTATTCTTTTGTTTGTTTACAACGAATTTTTCCCGTCTCTTAATACTTTACTTAGCTTTTGGAATGCATCTTTGGCCATCCCAATACGTCTTCAGATCTCAGTGTCGCACTCTCCATCCTTTGATAGTTAAATTTTTCCAGCTGTTTGATTTTAATATCCGACCCGTAATTTGCATTTTGGATTAATCATTTTGCTGATACCCATTCATTCTGTCTTCGAAAATCAACCGACAACTAAATGATAATAATGACTACATATAGAAGTCTCATGGTTTAATTTCCAAGTAGGCACTCGAATTCTAAGGTTTTCTGCCCAACTAAGCATAGTTAATTAAAGCAAAAGTCACTTCGTAGTAATTTTATGCACGCCAATCTGGCAGACTATATTATTTTTCGCGAATTCAGCCATTATTCTGTATCCTAAAGATTTGACCTCGGGTCTGATTAATATAAGTAGAATAAAAATCAATAAGATCAATATAAACCATCGTGTTTGTTTGGTGTGAGTTTGGAGGTGACGGGATTTAGCAGGAAATTTACTGTAAATATAAAGACTAATGATGTCCGTTTCATATTCGATTTCAAGCTTCAAAGAGAATTTGGATTCTGTTTTACAGAAAAATCGAAAGTCACTATCGTTCGAAGTTGGATTAAGTCTCAAGGCGGGTTAAAGCGATGAGTTTAGTGCAGAGAAAACGTTTTGGATTTGGCTACGGTTGCTTGTCAGAGAGAGCACGAGATAGAAGAAAAGACACTGAGTGCGAGAAAGCAAGACTGGCTAATTGGCGATGTTGATCTTGTTATATCTTGTTACGAATATGCAGACATGAAAAATAAAATTGCAACGCTATGAAAAACGATGCCGATTTTAAGTTGATCGAAGCAGATACTCTGATGAGATCTTTTGCTCCTTCCGCTACCTTGTCATCTCGAAAACTCTAAATTCAACACCAATCTTGAGGATATCTTCGGGAGAGGAGTGGGATGAGGAATAGGATCTGCAAATATCAGGCAAATATTGAATGACGTATTTTATCATTTGCCGGCAACTCTTTTAGCTAGGCAGGTACCAAACTGTATTGGTTAACCTATTCTTTTGTACGATGAGAGGTGGGATCATGTCGTTTGGACAACACGAGGTCTCCATTCAGGCCTATTGAGCAGGCCTATTCAACCATCGTCTCCAGATAGGGACAAAACAACGAATATTTACCGACTCATGTGTCATATCCTCATTGCTTGCCTCGCATTAACTGTCATGAATTAAGATTAGCGTATATAACTTAGTTTAATATAGAAAGGCTTACGGCCATATCACGTTGAAACACTGGTTCTCGGACGATCACCAAAGTTAAGCAAAGTTAAGATGGGTGACCGCTTGGGAATACCAGTTAATGTAAGCTTGGATGTGCAGGTGGTGTAATGGATAACGGATCAGAATTGGAGCAGAAAGAACGGGGTTCAAATTCCAGATGGGTTCGTTACATTGGCTTACGCGAAAATTCGATTGGGAAAAGTACGGATGCGTCTCTTCTGCCCCCCACAGCTATGGGTTAATCAGTATAGCTTTTATCAAAGAAATCAATGTAATCTAAAAATATATTCTGGCTTTAAATAAGCAGCAAAAGGTTGATATATCATAAAAGACAAATTATTGAATCATTTTAATAACAGCGAACTATATAAACTTTCACTCCAGAACACCAAATATCTTCCTAAAAACTCATGTATAATAACACTAACAACAATAATAACTGTATTAAAATTAAACTAGTACACATCGAACCACATATCCCCACTTTTCCCGATACAGACGATATTCCCTTAACCGGAGAATTCACGAAATCATTGATAACATACAGCCAACACGCGTACCGACCCGCAAGACTAATTAGACATTTGATAGACACACATACAGGCAGAGTTTTACCATCTTTCTCCCACTGCCATCTTCAAGAATTAAACACACGGACACTACCAGAGGAAGACACAAGATGAACATTAGAATCCAGACGCCCGACTGCACCCACGCGAACATAGACACACATCATTTATCTGACAACACGGAACTCAAATGTACCGGAATGTTCTCTTCCACAACTCATTTCTAAAAGACTCTGAAGAATCTTAAATAAAAATAAAACATTTCTTGTTTATTCTGTCAGACTTCGGTCCATATTTGATTCCATAAGTCAAATCTCTCTCTCTCTCTCTCTCTCTCTCTCTCTCTCTCTCTACTATGTATGTATGTATGTATTTATGCATGCCTGTATGTATGTATGTATGCATCTCTCTCTCTCTCTCTATATATATATATATATATATATGTATATATATGTCATTTATTCGAAAATTATAACATAAACATGTTATAAAATCACTAAAACACTATTACTTGATAAGGCCCCAGAAGTGTAGAAACAAAATGGCTATTTTTGTAGTGATTTTATAACATGTTTATGTTAGAATTTCCGAATAAATGATAGTTGCTGTACTCTGTACTGAGCACTCTTTTAAGAATAGCATTCTTGTACTTGGAATTTATTCCGTATACATCAATCTTTTGAATATACACACACACACACACACACACACACACACACATATACATATATATATATATATATATATATATATATATATATATATATATATATATATATATATGTTGCTTATCATAAGTTGGTTGTGTTGAATTAGGCATAATATATAATTAGTTTAATTTCTTTACTGGGATCAGTGGGGAATATATTAATAATTATGAGATGTTTTAGGACTTTTTATCTTGTTTATAGTTAGAAAGATGTATTGATAGACACTAGTAATAATACAATTATACAAAATATGATACACCATGTCAAAGTTAACTCCACGAAATAAATTTTTTACACTGAATTAAAAAAAACATTAAACAAACTCTCATTAATAATGACTTACCTAATTACATTGTTGATGAGCAAATTAGACGAGATATTAGAAATATCATCATAAACCAAAAAGAACATTATACTTCACCAAATAGCACTAAATATATCAGCATATTATACAGGAATCAAATATATTCTGACTATAAACAAGATGAAGAAGTACTAAAACATCTCATTAGTAATAATATGATACAAGTAAAAAATAAAACTAATTATATATTATAATAAATTTAACACAACCATCTTAACCATGCACAATAACTCTCCTCTATCAACTAGTACTTTTGAAAAAAAATAATTATATATACATATATATATATATATATATATATATATATATATATATATATATATATATATATATATATATATATATATATATACATATATATATATATATATAACTATGAACCTAAAGAGCTAGGTAGGTTTACCTGGCTCTTTAGGTTCATAGTTAGATTTGCTCAAACTTAGTGTATTGAGCACTTTACTTATCTACTTTTGCTTTACTCGTTTTGGAGGGTTTTTTTCTTTGGCCTCTGAGCTTGGATTCTGGACGATTGTTTTCGCCTCAATTCCATGTTCTTAGTTCTTTCTTTTTTATCCAATATTTTTCCTTGGGTATTGGTTTGTTCATTAACAAGCGAAAACACCTAATGTTTTTCCAGATGAGAATAATTAATTATATTTATAATTACTAACATATATATATATATATATATATATATATATATATATATATATATATATATATATATATATAGATATATATTTGTGTGTGTGTAACAATAATTATCAACAAAAATAAAATGAAGCAATTTTAAATAATCAATAATAAAGAACAACGCTATAAAATAGCAACAATTGACTGTATTAGGCTCTGCGATCATTTCTACTCAATACCCGTTAGAATAATGGGAAACAAACTTTACCGCTTAACCAATAAGTATTACGACAATACAATAGACCGTCTACCCATAATGCACCATTATTTAACATATAGAAATAGTTGATCCAAAAGACAACACACATAGCCTGAAGATTGTGTATGAAACAAACTGTCGCCGCTGAGTATTTATCACAATGTCCTTATATATATATATATATATTAAGACATTACATGAAATGTAAATAAATAACGTGACACATTATGAAATTGACAAATTATTTTAAGACATTTTACATTTGATACGCCATGAGCAGATATGAATGTACGTGAAAGATTCATGGAAGATTGAAGTATATAAGCAGTAAATTCGACCTTGCCAACCGAACGATCCTCAGTGGCCGAATCGGTTAAAAGGCACGTCAGGCTATGTGACGGTTCTGTATAGGATACAGGTTTGAATCCTGTCGGAGGACGAATATTTTCTATGAATATTTCTCGGACATTCAGGCCGGTAAATGTTGTTTAATACTGTTTATTATAAACAGAGTATTTACTTAAATATTTGTATCTATAAAAAGAATGTTAAACATAAAAATGTCTTAAAATAATTGTCGGACTTTGCCCATTTCATAGAAAGTCAGCACTTAGAGGCGACAGTCTGCTTCATGCTAGATGCAATCGTCAGGCATCTAGCATGAAACAGACTGTCGCTCTAAGTGTTGACTTCTATGTTCACTTTTATATTTACACACGCTCTATCTCTGATATTGAGCACTTTATCCCATAAATATAGCACATCTTAAGACTATATTTCTTAATATATATATATATATATATATATATATATATATATATATATATATATATATGGAGAGAGAGAAAGAGAGAGAGAGTGGGTGAGTGAAACACACTTTATGCTCAAATCCAGCTGAAAATAACGATGACTGATTATAACCAATGTCGGAGCAATGTTATTAGATTGACGCAGAATCGCTTGGGAACTCACGGTACTGTGAGCAATGTCAGATGCCAATTCCTCTTGATTTCGTTCTGGCATTTACTACAGCGCCAGAATCTTACCACCAGACTACTCGAATCGTGATTCGGCAATGACGTTTTTAATTATTTTGACTGGTCCTTGTCATTGAACCAAGGATGTCTTATTCTTAATGACCACAGATTGCTGCGCATGTTATTCAATCACGCGATTTCCATTGCATTCCCTGAGATTGATGGAGGAAATCCTTCATACACCGGGGACATTTTACTTCAAAACGATATATAATCTTGTATAATTTTATATATCAACAAACAGTATTTAGAAAATCAGAAACAAAATGGTGGTGAGATAAAGAAATACAATACAGATGATTTCGCCTAGATTGAGAATAAAATTCTTTCAAAAAATATTCTTTGAAAATACTTTTTGATACCTGCGTATCTCGTTTCGTGCGCATGTGTAGATGTGGCAACGTTATCAAAGCCCAGTTCGATTAAATATATGTTGGCGGAGTAGGTAATGGCTGTTCCAGTTACTGCTAAGCTGTAATTACTTATTTAAGACGTTGCATACTGAGAAAGACAATATTCGGAAACTGAAGAATTGGACCTGGTCTCAACAGTAACATCGGCAAAAACAAACGCCAGCTGATATTTTTAGAAACAGAATGGAAACAGATTTGTTGTCAACAGAAAATGGAGGATAATGTACATCGATTTTGGAAAGTATCAGACCGTGTGTCTGTAATACAGCTCACTTTTCAAGAAATAAAAATACGAATATCAACAAACAGAATGGATCCAGAATGCCCAGCTAACAGAGCCATGGAGTTTTACTTTGAAAAGACTGACTTCATAAAGTTCAGAGGTCATCCAATAACCACCATAGTCATAACGACGAACCGAGACATTCAAAGAACAAAGCAGAAAGATCCCACGATTTTTTGGAGAAGTTTTAAATCAAGGAAGATCTGCAACGAATCCGCAAACTCGCAGAGGACACAGAAGGCTGGCAAAATATTGTCGAATCAGTCGACAATGTCACTGAAGTTGAGAGAGCATGTGAATTCAGTACCTCAAATCGAAACAGTTTTCATGATGGTGATGGTGATGGTGATGAAACGCATCACAAAATCCTTTCCAGTTTGTCATATTATATATATATATATATATATATATATATATATGATGAAAATGTGGAAAAGACAAAGCAGTTTACTGTTTTTTATTTTGTTTTTGTTTTTTGTTTTTTTTCTGTCAACGTCAGACGCTTCGGTCTAATAGACCATCTTCAGGGCATAGTTAATGGAGACATATTTATATTAAATTTAAGTTAAATGAAGAGACGATATATACAGGACTAGTCAGAAACAGATTTTGCTTTGTCTTTTCCACATTTTCATCATACCGTCGGATCTACATCCACATATTTGCTTACATATATATATATATATATATATATATATATATATATATATATATATATATATAGCGTAGTCATGAAATTGCCAGTCACAGTAGAGTGGTGATACAAAGTTTGGTGAACTGTTATGTGATAACAGTTCTCCTACACGGTAGTAAATGCGAGACAGTCTAATCGTATATGAAGCAGAGATGCAAGTCAACAGAAATGGAATTAGTTTTTGAAAATAATTTCATCCCAAGCAAGGCAATAAAGTCACTAAGATGCAAGAGTTTACCGAGTGTTGTATCATGACAGAGAGGGAACAATAAAAGAACAGTAATTAAGTTGACAGAAGATAACGATTGGCATTTTAGAAACGTCTTCGATGATCAAAGTTGACTGGAAAGCAATAAAACGAAAGAGAGTTCCTTAAGTAAAAAGCGAGAGAGAAAATGTTGTTAGCATAAGACTTACGGTTACATCTACCCATTTCAACTGTAAAATGATGACACCTTACAGCCAATCTAGTACAGCGTTTAAATTTCTAAAATCTAGGTACCACAGAGGAAAACACATCTCAATAATTATCATGAAAATATTTATTGAAGAGATCAAGGAAGCTACCTTACGGCGACTGAAGGCGAGATGTGAGGTCAGGACCAATAATGTTGCAGTTTCTTCTTTGTATTTTATCAAGACTCTCTAAATACATAGTAGGGGGATTAAACTAAACCTGACAGCATTATTCTATGCCTGGACCAATGGTAGAATTATACATGGGTAAGAGAGAAGAAAAAACTGTCTAACAGGGCACAATGAACTAACCTTTGTAGCAGCAAATCTAGCATTTTATTCAATGTAATCTTTCTACTTCATGTCAGCTGAAAATGTTAACTCGAGATGACTCACTATTTTGGAGGTTAGCATCAGCCATACTGATGGAAGGCAGAAAGAGATAAAAAGATGTTTGCTGAAGGAATATCAAGCAACAATATCTAAAAGATAGTTAGAGATGGAAAAAATAGCGAAGGATTAAAATTAGTTTTAGAGAGATAGAAAAAATAGCGAAGGATTAAAATTAGTTTTAGAGAGATAGAGAAAACGAAAGATAAAAGAGACAATGCGACAAAAATATTTCTGCATTCCTAATATTTTTCTGAGTATATGGCATTGAAATAAAATCAAAGTTTACCATTAAAGAATGGCAGAGATAAAGAAAAGAATGAAAAGATACAGGTAAATGTAAGAGATTAGTAGCGGTATCAGATAATAGTTAATCTTAGTTGTATTGGAAGGGATAAAGGAGCGAATGATATGATACGTGCAAAGGGTTAAAGAAAAGCAGGCGTATAAGATATAGGATTAATTACTTGCATTTGAAGGGATAAGGGAGAGAATGTGAAAATACAGGAAAAGGGTTACAGAAAAGCAGGTGTATGTGATTGAGGATAACCTTTCTTGTATTCGAAGGGATGAGGAAGACAATGAGAAGATACAGGCAAAGGGTGAGAGAAAAGCAGATGTATGAGATTGAGGATAACCTTTCTTGTATTGGAAGGGATAAGGGAGAGAATGAGAAGATACGGGCAAAGGGGTAGAGAAAAGCAGATGTATGAGATAAAGAATAACCTTTCTTGTATTGGAAGGGATAAGGGAGAGAATGAGAAGATACGGGCAAAGGGGTAGAGAAAAGCAGATGTATGAGATAAAGGATAACTTTTCTTGTATTGGAAGGGATAAGGGAGAGAATGAGAAGATACGGGCAAAGGGGTAGAGAAGAGCAGATGTATGAGATAAAGGATAACCTTTCTTGTATTGGAAGGGATAAGGGAGAGAATGAGAAGATACGGGCAAAGGGGTAGAGAAAAGCAGATGTATGAGATAAAGGATAACCTTTCTTGTATTGGAAGGGATAAGGGAGAGAATGAGAAGATACGGGCAAAGGGGTAGAGAAAAGCAGATGTATGAGATAAAGGATAACCTTTCTTGTATTGGAAGGGATAAGGGAGAGAATGAGAAGATACAGGCAAAGGGATAGAGAAAAGCAGATGTATGAGATAAAGGATAACCTTTCTTGTATTGGAAGGGATAAGGGAGAGAATGAGAAGATACGGGCAAAGGGGTAGAGAAAAGCAGATGTATGAGATAAAGGATAACCTTTCTTGTATTGGAAGGGATAAGGGAGAGAATGAGAAGATACGGGCAAAGGGGTAGAGAAAAGCAGATGTATGAGATAAAGGATAACCTTTCTTGTATTGGAAGGGATAAGGGAGAGAATGAGAAGATACGGGCAAAGGGGTAGAGAAGAGCAGATGTATGAGATAAAGGATAACCTTTCTTGTATTGGAAGGGATAAGGGAGAGAATGATAGAATACATACCAAAAATCAGGAAGAACAGGAAAATTAAATCGTAGTGTGTAAAGATAAAGACGAAAACGACAATACAGAGGCAGGGATTGGAATAATTCATCGATAGCAAATAATGGATAATTTTAGTTGTATTAGGAGGAATAAGGGAGAGTAGAAGATACAGTAAAAATCAGGAGGCGTAGTGGAATTAGACAGTGGTTAGACATTTTTTAATAACATAAGGGATCAGCAAGCTTGCACCATTCTATGTGGCTTCAACCGGAGTTTATTGGATCAAATCCAATAAAAAAAAATCGATTTATTGATTATTTCGAGGCAGCTCTTTGTTATACGAACGAGAATCGCCTGGAACCAGACGGTTTGGGAAAATTATGTTTGACCAAAAGAGACGATAAGGATAAAATGAATGTTTTGCCAACGACTGTAAAAGAAAAGTATAAAAAAAGGAAAACATAAAAAAAAAAAGTTATCAAAGGAAAAAGAATTCGGTGAGACAGAATGAGTGATAAGAAAACCAAACCTCATTCCAAGCAGGAATAATTTCCCAAGAGAATCTATTCTCTACTAGAATTTGATATTCGAAATTATATTAATTGTCTTTCTCTTTTGTGATTGATAGAAGAAACGACAAAAATAAAATTTCGATGGACATTTGTTGTTATTCGCGTTGCCCGCTTTCGGACGACAATGAAGATCACCTTAAGCGTTTGCCAGTGCGAAATGAAGGTATTATTTTACTACTACACCCGTCTCATCCCCGACAACTGTAATCAAGTGGCCAATGGCGGCGAAGCAAGTGCAGAACTGAGCATGCGTATTGGGTCAACAGGGGAGACGGGTGTAATAGTAAAACATTAGCGATATAAAAGTTGTTGGCAACCCGTGCTAGCCAAGATGAACTAAATATTAACAATTACTAACTAGGTTTCTCGTTGAGACTTTTACGAATCTATGTCTGCCAAATTTAGTTTCGTACCAAAAACGTAAACAACAGTAATTTTTAAAGGATTCTTTTTTTATTTAAAAAAAAAAAGAAATAACAACTCAGATACGTGTACTCATGAAAAAAATAAGGTTTCCAATAATAAGAAAATCCTTTCAAAAATTATATATTCAGGGTGTAACAGGAATACCTCCCAGATATTCATCGCAGAAATAGCTCTCACATAATAGTAAGGCATCAGCGGTAATGGTGACTTCCTTTAGCTAATGAGTTAAATAATATATACATATATATATATATATATATATATATATATATATATATATATATATATATATATATATATATATAGATAGATAGATAGATAGATAGATATATAGATATATAAAAGCGAACATTGAAGTCTGCACTCTGAATTTTGACTTCAGTGTTCACTTTTATATTTATATTTACATACGGTCCTTCTCTGATATTGAGCACTTTATGCCGTATATATAATACACCAGAAAAATATATTTCTTCTGTATATATATATATATATATATATATATATATATATATATATATATATATATTACTGTTAAAGATTATCAAACACTTTTATTTTTATTTCATGAGAGCTCTAAAAACCAGCAGCTCTCAATCTTCAAGTCATACAAACAAATCCTTTTGTTTGTAGATCTTCAAGATTGAGAGCTGCTGTTTTGTATAGCTCTCCTGGAATAAAAAAATTGATATTCTTAAATTAATAATAATTTTGCTCTGTCTTTTGACATAAACCTTTCCCTGGATCTATAGGCTGCTGGAAATTCCATTCGGATTACCATATTCTATCATGACTATATATATATATATATATATATATATATATATATATATATATATATATATATATATATATATATATATATATATATAGGGGGGGTACTGTGGAGTAATGAATAACGAGTTCGAATCCGTTGCATTCACTTACCTGCTAATACCCATGGGAAATATGTATCCTCTATTTCTCCGACCCCCAGTGATGGGTAAAAAGAAGGACAAATTGGGTTCTACAGCCTTGGATGGCAACCGGTCTAGGAGAAGGACAGCTCTGAATTCAAAACCTGCGGAGGGTCGTTTGAGGACCTTTGTCTTTGTATTCGGCTCATCAAAAGTGTAGTTCGTTCTGCACAAAACCATCACCTCTATAATCAAATCATATGTGCATGTTGTTTGGCTGTCGGCTCCATCCCTGGTAGGCGCGGGTCAACAGCCCGCGTCGACCTATGACGGGTGAGTCCATATATATATATATATATAGTTTTAAAATGTGCTATATTTATGTGATAAAGTGCTCAGCATTTGAGATAGAGCGTGTGTAAATATAAAAGTGAACATAGAAGTCAACACTTAGAGGCGACAGTCTGTTTCATGCTAGATGCAATCGTCAGGCCACGAGTGCTGTTATTTTTCTAGGCTATTTATATATACGTGTCAGTGGTGCATTGTGGGTAGTCTATTTTGGCGGTTATTTTACCGGAAGTCTTTTATTCGTTTATTTATTTATTTGGGTTAAATTATTTTGATTGTATTTATTTATTTTTATTTCTTATCTTATATATTTTTTTTATTTTTTAAAATTTTTTTTTGATCGGTGTTTTTATTAACGTAGTAAAAATTTGTTTAATAGGCTCTGATAGATACATGAAAAAAATCGATCATTTCCACTATCGATGGGCGTTGGGAA
>OZ038493.1:5999270-6001770 GCA_964036315.1 Acanthosepion esculentum
ATATATATATATATATATATATATATATATATATATACCCAAGTTTAGGATTGGTATATACGGAGTGAAATCCAATAACCAACAATTACTATTCTTTAAAGAATGCTCAATACAGAGTAGAGCAGATATAATTATATATCATAGACTTGATAAGACACTAGAAGTGTTGAAACAAAATGGCTACTTTTGTCGTGATTTTATAACATTTTTATGTTGTAATATTCAAATAAATAATTATACATATATATATATGCATATATATATATATATATATATATATATATATATATATGAAAGTGGGCATTGAAGTCAGCAGTCAGAGGCGACAAACTGTTTCACGCTAAACGCAATCACCAGGCCTGTTCATTGCATTTAGAATAAGATAGTCTGTCGCCTCTGACTGTTGACTTCTATGTTTACATTTATTTTCACACTAGCAGCATGGCCCGGCGTTGACCGGGCTTCACTTAAAAATCGTACGACTCATACAGCAATCGCTAGCACTTGATTTAAAATATTTTTGCCCTTCCTTGCCTTTAAAGGAGTGCCCTTTGCCGTGCTGATGTTGCTACATGCCTTACTTCTTGCCTATCTCACATTGCTAATTTTTTCTAGGCTCTATACTAAACATTAAATCTGTTACGAAAAAAGAACTAAACAAAATGAACACAAAACAATCAGCTTTAAAAAAGGACTCGTAACTGGAAAAACCGAATGAAAAAAGAATGTTAACAACAATTTATTTTCACACCCAACCCAGTTCTGCGGAATCAGAATCAACGTTGAGTTTAAGCAAGCGAATGAGCCAATTGGAGTAAAGTGCCATGCAGATTTAAATTTTTCCCACTTGTGACAAATGCAGCTATCGATTATTTTTGCATGGTAGCATGCTAGTTAACATTAGTGTCAGCCAGCTGTTGGCTCTCACGCTGGCCAATAGAATCTTCCTGCCTATTCGTGACAGCCAGCTATAGGCTCTCACTCTGGCTAGTAGAAAATGGCCGCAAACTACATGAAAACTACCGTAGAAGCATAAAAAAATTGATTATTTCCACTATCGATGAGAGTTGGGAAATTCAAAGTCGGTCTTAGCTTTTTTACTAACTTGGAGCATGTGCATGTAAATGTTGGTGCAAATCCGTCGAAAATTGCGGCCGTGTATTCGTTTCACACACACACACACACACACACACACGCACGCACATCCTACCTTTTATAGATAGAGATACGCTATATCTCTGATATTAAACGCTTTATCCCATAAATATAACCTCAAAACTATATTTCTTCATATTTCGAAATATTATCACTATATATATATATATATATATATATATATATATATATATATATATATATATATATATATAAAGACATTTTTATGTTTATACATTCTTTTTCTTATAGATACAAAAAATTAAGTAAAAGCTCTGTTTATAATAAACAGTATCAACAACATTTACCGGCCTGAATGTCCGAGAAATTTTCATAGAAATTTTCATAGAAAATATGCGTCCTCCGCATATTTCTAAGAAAATTTCTCGGACATTCAGGCCGGTAAATGTTGTTTAATATATATATATATATATATATATATATATATATATATATATATATATATATATATATATATATATATATATATATATATATATATATAATACCTACGATTAAAATTGTATTTTGTGGATAGCAATGTTTGTGTAGACGACTTTTTTTTTTAAAAACAATTTTGGATCTTTAAATTATGTCTACAGACCTGTGCATTCAAGAGACTTAATAAACATTTGCTTTCTGCTTAGGTTCGAACCTGCATCCTCTTTTTAGGAGAAACCATAACTTTATCTGGCAGGTTTTAGATTTATCAGTTCCAGAGAGCGTCACAACCCATCAACGGTTCCTTTACTTATTTGGAAATGACTATTTGCGCGTTCAGATCGATTCGAAAGCCCATAGCTATGCTCATATTTTGTATCCAACACGTAAACAAATTAATTCTAAGATATCAATGGATTTTTTTTATTGGAGATTATTCCCTTCAAAATGATAGATATATTGTAATATTAGCCGTTATTCCAATACGTATATCACATTTTTTAATCAATTCACCCCTAGCACGGCAATAATACCACTATGATGCAACGGGTTGTAGGTAGTGGAAGAGAATGAGAAGAGTTTAGTGAGGAGAAAGGACAATAAAAGAACAGGTTTCAGGAAGACAGAAGATGGCGATAATGCCACTAAGACGCAAGGGGTGACTGGGAGTGAAAGAGAATGAGAAGACTTTAGTGAGGAGAGAGGAAATGAGGCTTTATGTTATTTTTTAAAGATCGTAGGTTGCAGAGAACAAATAAAATGGAAGAGAGTTCCACAGGCGAGAATTGCAAGAAAAGAAACTATTTTTTTTTTATTCTGAATGATTTTAACATTCCCAATATGAAGCTGAGGCCTCGGGCTTTGCCTCCTTTGTCGGACAATCGGCCTTTCTCTTCTCTTATAG